>BQNB010004100.1:0-109977 GCA_026074375.1 Tanacetum coccineum | reverse complement strand
AACCGCCACCCGAATCATCACCACCATCATCATCTCTATCTCTAAACCTCTTCATCCCTACAAACAAAAAACCCCCAAATTAACAACCAAATAGCATCTGACTAACAGAATTATGTTTAGTTTTTCGTGATAATCCATTATGATAACGTATAATAGGTATACCAAGCCTCCGGGCTTGGATCACACCATCACTTGGGCTTCTGGGCCTAACTTATCAGTCATAGGCCGAAATTAAGCCCAATCCTGCATTGGTCACGACCCGGACATAGCAAAACGGACGCGGTCCTAACTATAGGATACTTTCGTCCGCGGAAAGCACACGCATCCGTATACACGGTTATTACGGGACCTTGCCCGACAAGGGACCCACTCTGGCCACTACGAAATACTAGGAAACCCTAATACTAGACTCCTATAAATAGGGACCTAATACACAATGAACATTACGATTTTCTCACTCTATACTCTCATACTTTCTCTCTCTACATGTTTACTTACTTTCACGCCGGAGTCTAACCGTGGGGTCCGCCCCCACGGTAAGGCTAACGGTTTTCATTTGATTGTGCATGAAATCGTCACTTCTCTTGCTCTAATACAAAACCCAACGCTCAAATCATCCGGTAGCCCAATCCAACACAGGGTTTGAGCCCAGGTCTATACCCAACACCTATTTTGTATTAACAAGTGGCGCCATCCGTGGGACCCTGAACAAAACCACGTTTTCTAAAAAAAAAACTCACAATGAGCACTCATGAACAACAAACCTCAACAATTCCCACATCCGTTGTGCGGAACACCGGGGGAAAAAGTGGTCCACAAAATCTCGAGGAACCTGCGTCCAATGAAGCTCTAAGAGAATTGTGCGACAAGAACTACCACCAACTTTTGCTTATTGCTGAAAAAATGCAAAGAGAAAAGGAGCAGCAAGATAAGCTCAAAGCGGTAAAGGCACGCCTACTTTACGATAATGAATCTGGGAGAAATCCAAGAAACCATGAAGAGTCCCATTACTCCGAATCCAAAACGCTGACTGCCCGGACAGAGCCAAGAAGAAGGTATGGGCGCAAGCACTCCCGAAGCCCTTTACCAGTCGCCAGTGTCTTCAGAAGACTCAAACAAAACCGATCTCCTTCACCTAGGCTCCGACCGCGGAAGGAGGGAGGTGTGTTCGACAGGCTGGGAAGAAAAGAACCAGGCGCGTATACACGCTCTGATAGTCATCGCCAGAGTTCCCAAGCAAAAGGAACGGAGGTACCGGCAAGAAAGCATCATCATGAGGGCACATCGTCCTGAAGAACCAGTGGGTATTCGGAAAGCGAAGATAGCGAAGGGGGTCACTGGTAGTCCAAATCAAAAAGGCATAGGTCAAATACCTATGAGGATGATCTCTCCCAGCCTTGGACGTGTGAAGAAAGAAACCCTTTCACAACCCGGATCCGACATTTTGACTTCCCAAGGACAAGGATGCCTAGCTATGTCAAGATTTATGACGGAAGTGGGGATCCGAAAGACCATATAAAGCTATTTCAGTCTGCTGCAAAGACAGAGAGATGGGCAATGCCAACATGGTGCCACATGTTCAACTCGACGCTAACTGGGAATGCTAGAGTCTGGTTCGATAAACTCCCAAAAGAATCCATTGACAGCTATGAAGATCTGAGGACAGCATTTAGGGAAAATTATCGCCAGCAAACAAAACACATTAAGGAACTATAAGATACATAACTCAACAAAGGGATGGAGAACATACACGGGAGGATTTCATGGAGAGATACAAAAAAGAAGTCCTGGATGTAGAAGGAGCGCCGAAATGCATGAAGATCTCCGAATTCATGCATGGGATAACCCACCCAGAGTTGATTAAGCGTTTATACGAAAAAAAATCCCAAGGTCAATGGACGAAATGTACAGGGTAACTACGTATTTTCTACAAGGGGAAGTTGCCATATTCAGCATGGGGCCGAAAGAAGGCACCCACGTCATGGAAGCAACCAGAAGGGGGAAACAAACCGAGTTTCAAAAAGGGTTTCAAAAACAAGCACAGGTCGGACCGAAAGCCAGACAGGTTTTCACTTCTTACAAAGACCCCGAAAGAAATTTTCGCTTTAGAAAAAGGAAAATTCAAGGCTCCACCACCAATGGTAACCCCTGCGGAAAAAAGGGATCCAAACAAATACTGTGAATTCTATGCAGATACGAGTCACAGTACGGACAAATGCATGTAGTTAAGAAAGCAGATAGATGAAATGATCAAGGCAGGAAAATTGTCACAATTCATCAAAGAACTAAAACAGAACGACAAGCCAAAGGCACCCAAGAAGGGGGAAACGGCCAGAAAGGAAATACCACTAGCCATCATGATGATCCAACCACGGGAAAGAGTAGCCAAGCAAATAGTTACCCAGAGTTTCTCTCTGGAGACAACAATATCTTTTCCACCTCTGGGAGACGAGGACGGAACGGAAGGACCAATGATCATTGAGGCTGAGATAGGAGGGCACTTCGTGCACCGAATGTATGTGGACGGAGGAGCATCCGTAGAGATCTTATACGAACACTGTTTCGTCAGGCTTTGGCCTGAAATAAGAAGCCAGATGGTTCCGCCTACCACATACCTAACTGGATTCAGTGGGGAAACCATTTGGCCGCTAGGCCATATATCCTTGCTAGTGAAAATAGGGGACGAAGGGCATTCCAATTCTGCATGGATGAACTTCATGGTTGTTAGATCACCATCCTAACACAATGGAATAATAGGCAGGCCGGGTATAAGGAAAATCCGTGCCATACTATCCACGACACATGGAATGCTAAAGTTCCTAGTTGAAGGAGGAATTGTAACATTACGAAGCAGCATGATCATACCAATAGAGTGTGCAATGATCTCCGAACCTAGCACACGGCCCCCAAAAGCTAGCAAAATATTAGAAGAAAAGATAAGAGTGGTCATTCATCCGGAATACCCTGAGCAAACAATAGCCATAGGGTCTACCCTTACGAAAAAAAGGACGCAAGGAATTATGCACTCTACTTCGACAAAACTTAGACTTGTTTACCAGGAAGCCAGCGGATATGACGGGCGTCCCACGAAGCATTGCGTAACATTGCTTGAGTATCCGGGAGGGATGCCCACCTGTCAGGCAAAAGAAAAGAGGGAAAGCACCGGAAAGAAACAAAGCAATCTAAGAAGAAGTGGAAAAACTGGTGGATGCCGGGATCATGAAAGAAGTTCATTACCATAGTTGGCTATCTAACCTGGTAATGGTCAAGAAGCATGATGGAACCTGGCGAATGTGTGTAGATTTCAAAGATCTAAACAATGCATGCCCCAAGGATTGCTACCCATTGCCAGAAATAGATTGGAAAATAAAGTCTCTGTGTGGATATCCTTTCAAATGCTTCCTGGACGCATATAAAGGATACCACCAAATTAAAATGGCAAAAGAAGACGAAGAGAAAATGGCATTTACCACAAGTCAAAGGATATCTTGTTATTCAAAGATGCCGTTTGGCTTAAAAAATGTCGAAGCGACCTATCAGCGTTTAGTAGATAAGGCATTCCAAAGACAGATCGGGCGCAACCTAGAGGTATATGTCGACGACTTGGTCATAAAAAGCCGTACGGAGGAAGAAATTATCCGCGACATAACAAAAACATTCAAAACTCTCCGGGAAATAAACATGAAGCTGAATCCAAGAAAATGCTCCTTCGGGATGCAAGAGGGGATGTTCTTGGGCTATAAAGTGAATACTGGCGGACTCAAAGTATGTACGGAAGAATCCGACGCGGTCCTTAGCTTTCCATCTCCGAGATGCCTCAAGGATGTACAAAAGTTAAATGGGAAACTGGCAAGTTTAAACATGTTCTTGTCAAAGTCAGCCGAAAAATCATTGCCTTTCTTCAAAACCTTGAAAAAGTGCACAAAAAAGAGTGACTTCCAATGGACTCAGGGGGAAGAAGCAGCCTTCAAACAAATGAAGAGCTCATCGCAGAACTCCCAATGCTAACCGCACCTAAAGAAAAGGAGGAGCTAATCGTATACTTGGCCGCAGCCAAAGAAGCAATCAGTGCAGTCTTAATGACGGACAGGGAAGGCAAACAAGTACCAGTATACTTTGTAAGCCGTGCTCTACGAGGGCCAGAGATCAACTATACTCCCATGGAAAAGCTGGTGTTAGCCTTGCTCAGCGCAAGCAAACGGCTGAAAAGATATTTCCAAGCACACACAATTGTCGTAATAACGGACCAACCAATAAAGCAACTGCTGTCGAGTTCAGAAATCTCCGGGAGGATGCTAAAATGGAAGTTTGAACTAGAAGGATATGATATCCAATATAGGCCAAGGACATCAATCAAAGGACAAATACAAGCGGATTTTATTGTGGAACGGCCAGAGGAAAAATCCCCGGATGAACCCATGACAGAACCGGAGGAAATACTGGAACCTTGGACTCTTTTTACAGACGGATCATCTTGTATAGATGGTTCCGGAGTCGGATTAATACTAACCAACCCAGAAGGGGTTGAGTTCACATATGCCATGAGGTTTACGTTTGAAGCCACAAACAATGAAGCTGAGTATGAAGCGTTAATAGCCGGTCTCCGGATCGCATAACAAATGGGCGTAAAGAACCTGCAAGCACATGTAGACTCAAGACTTGTAGCCAATCAAGTTAATGGCTCCTACGTCGCTAAAGAATCAGGCATGATCCAATATTTGAACAAAGTAAAAAATGCTCACAAGAAACTTCAGGGAATTTTCCATCAAGCAAGTACCACGGAGCGAAAACAAGAAAGCAGATGCCCTAAGCAAGATAGCATCCACAAGCTTCGCACATCTCAGCAAACAGGTACTTATGGAAGAACTAAAAGAGAAATCCATAAATGAAAAGGAAATCCTCGCCGTAGTAGAGGAGGAAGGCAACATATGGATGACACCTATATGCAAGTACCTTACAAAGGAAATACTTCCGGCAGATAAAAAGAAAGCCAGGGCGATACGTCACAAGGCAGTCAGGTACACCATGATTAACGGAACTTTGTACAAGAAATCTTTCTTAGGACCATGGCTCCGGTGTGTCGGGCCGCTCCAAGCAAACTACGTCCTTAGAGAAATACATGAAGGGTCGTGCAGCATGCATTCCGGTCCTAGATCCATGGTTGCCAAAGCTATCCGAACAGGATATTACTGGCCAACAATGCATATGGACGCACGAAAGTTAATAAGAGAATGCAATGATTGTCAAGTTCATCGCCCCGTCCCAAGAAACCCGCAACAAAATTTAAGTCATATCACGTCTCCGTGGCTATTTTACAAATGGGGAATCGACATAGTCGGACCTTTCCCGAAAGGCCCGGACAAAGTTAAATTCTTGATCGTATCTGTGGACTATTTCACCAAATGGATCGAAGCCAAGCCCGTCGCAACTATGACAGGCAATCAGGTTAAAAAGTTCGTATGGGACAACATAGTCTGCAAATTTGGTCTACCAGGGAAAATTGTATCAGACAATGGGAAACAGTTTCGCGACAACCCATTCAAAGACTGGTGTGAAAAACTACGTATCCGTCAATGCTTTGCTTCCGTGAAGCACCCACAAACAAACAGCTTGGTTGAAAGGGCAAACAGAAGTTTGGAGGAAGGAATAAAAGCTAGATTGGTTGAAAGAAGCAAAGACTGGATAGAAGAACTTTCACACGTCCTAGGGTCCCACCGCACAATGATAAAATTAAGTAATAGGGAAACACCATTTTCACTAACATACGGCACGGAAACTGTAATCCCAGCGGAAATAGGCATGCCAATGCTCCGGACTATGAAAGTAGACCCAACAAAGAACGATGAAGCCTTGGAAGTAAACCTGGACCTCATAGAGGAAAAAAGGGAACAAGCAGCAATTCAAGAAGCAAAGAAGCAAAACTAAAATGGAAAAGTATTACAACTCCAGGGTCCGCAGCACAAGTTTCAGGCCAGGTGACATGGTCTACCGCAGCAACGACGCAAGTCACGCCAGATATGGAGGCAAACTTGGACCCAAATGGGAAGAACCGTACGAAGTTGCAGAATCACTTGGAAAAGGAACATACAAACTTAAAGATGGAAAAGGAAACGAACTCCCACGAACATGGAACATTTGTAATCTTAAAAAGTGTGTTGTACACGAAATGTAAGAACCCGCCCGGTACATATGATGATCCGGAGGGCAATATCTCAATTTATCTTTATCTTGTAATGTATTAAATTTTAAATGAAAAGTGGGGATTAGCTACCCCCACGAGTTTTAAATCCTAAAAATTTTCTTTTTACTTTGTAAAGTTATATTAATTGTTAAGACGCGCACGCAGGGAGCCACGCTCCGCAAATATATTATCCCGTATAATAAAGGTTGAGCAACCTCAAAATGAGCTCAGCTGCATAAGAGGTATTGCAAGTCATCAAAACTATGAATGCAGATTATCTGTATATGCTGATGAATCTTAATTAATAAGGCTCATGTTAGTACCAGCCTCAAACTCAGGATTAGGCTATATGTGAGCCACTTTATAGTTTATACCATAGCATAAAAAAAGCATTATTTCCTTAAGATCATTCCTATAGGCTATGTAGCACCGAAACGGGAATGGCAAAGGGATACGGGGACGATACGGGAATGAGAAACGACAAAAATCAAAAATTCAAGATACGGGAACGGCATAGATACGGCATAAAAAAAGCATTATTTCCTTAATATCATTATAACGTGGTTTTTAGACTCGCGCTTCGCGGCGGCGTGTTTGTGTGCGAAAGTATTATATGTGATGAAGGCATAAATTTTTAGTCACTTTAAATAAGTCCATTGTTTGATAAAAAAATTTCTTTTTGCTGTACTACATAGGGAAGACATAAGAGCTACAATGGATGATGGCATGACATTGACTTGGATACTCAAGATAAGATGTGTAATTAATTTTAATAACCCACATGAATTCAAGATTCCGATATGCTTTGCTTTTGCATGTATCATAAAACTAAAGATCCCATAAACATTTAACTTCAACTGGTTATGTCCGTCGATAAAGTGTATCAAGAAAAGGCATTGCTTCAACAATCCTAACGACTTGTACCACAACACTATTCCTTCTATCTGCTCCTTTTCCTCTGCATTCGTATTCTCCATACACCACAGTCCTATATGCCAATAACGGTTTGAGTCAAATAATAAAGTAGCTTTTAATGCTAGACAAATATTGAATCAACAATTATCACTCATAATACAATATCTAATTAAACTGATCTAGTAGATTTAGTGTATTGAATTTACAATTCATTCAACTTTCACTTCAAAACCTGTTAACTAAAGAAAACATAAGCAGCATCTCTATTTGAATTATCTACCTGTTAAAGCCTTAACTTTTCTTTTCAAAATTTAATTTAGAGGTCCTTGATAAAAAAATACTACGTATTGGTTTACATGCATAAATTATTGAGCTTTTTATCTGCATGCAAAAACATTGAGAATGGATATAATGATATATTTCATAATAATCAAAAAATTAATTAGCAAGGCATAAGAGATATTCTGCAAGAAGAAGCTAATGTCAAATGGAAGTACATTATAAGTTCCTAAATTAAGCCTAAAATTTATTTCACGTCTGCAATAAAATGATCTTAGGCAATAAAATTATCATAATTCAAGAAGTATACATAAGTTTGGTAATCATATTAAACCTAATTAATTTGTCATCTTTCGAGATGAATCTACGTAGGGGATGTTTCTGCTAGCTTGTTGAACTATCTTATTAGCTTCATTAAACTAAGGGTCTATTTAGTTAAGGTTAATGAACCTTTTCGTACAATACAATAAGATATTAAGATTCTTATTAGCTTTATATAGTTCTTAATCAAACCTAAAAAGCAAAAGCACTATAATTTAAGATAACTCAAACATCGCATAATATTTTCTTGTGTCTTCTTAACACTAAAATACTTAATATAGGGATTGTTGTCCAACGTGGAATATATCATGGTGAGATCATCTAAAAAATCAAAATACCCATTAGTAAATGTATAAGTGTTAGTATCAGGAGCTGATATAATCATGCAAATAATACAATGTATGTAACTTGGTTTGGTAGATACCCGTAAGTAAAGGCAAATGAGCACTAATTCAGAAACCTGTGAGAAAATACAAACAAATGGTGAGACTATAAATTAGTAGCCTTTTAGACTATAAATTTGTAGCCTTTTGGAATAATAACAAATTATATGCACAAAAACTAAAGTTGTGTAAACAGACTTACCATGAAGTTTTTAGTTGAGATTAAAATAATAAATTCTAAACATTTTTTTTCCACATGAATCAGTAAGATTATTGCTACTTCATGGAGACACACTTCTTCAAAGGAGTTAAACATTACAGTAAAGAAATCAAATATGAAAGGTAGAAGATCTTATGAAGTGAAGAGCACAAATCCAGAATGCATGCAATCGAGGTTTATTATTAGCTTTTAGCAAAAAGGAATTGAAACTTATTATGACTTAATATATGTCCAAAAAAGGTTTACCAATTGCATATTTATAAATTTCCATCTTGCTGTCACACCCCGTCTAAGGCGGAAACACGAGGCGTCACGGAGGGATTGATCGTCATAACACACAGTGTCAATATAGAGAACACTAAAATGCATACAAAATAAAGTGTCACGACGTCCTCCGAACACAAATGGATACTTGTGTCGTGACTTGTCGAATCATAACACATAGTCTAAAGTATTACAAGCCAAGCTCCCACACATGGGGTAATACAAGTCTAGAAATGATCCTAAATACATAACTGAAAACAAATTTCTAAATTTGTAGTCATTCAAGGAATGGTCCTCACATGATTCTCTTAGGTCTGATAAGTCATCCTATCCTGACCTCAATGAGCATTTGCTTCACCTGAAAATGATACTCGAAAAGGTCAACACAAAGTTGGTGAGCTCGTAGGTTTAGAGTATAAACCCAGTTGTTGTGCCAGAATTTGAGTAGGACAAGTGCAATATAACAGCAGAGTGCAAGCAGAATACATAGCAATCCAATAACAATCATAGTAGTCACAGAATATCATAGCAATCAAGTCATACCGACCATTCAACAATGGTCCAAGCACTTATAGTCCTTCGCACCTATCGCCTACCAGCTGGAGCTACATAGGTCGGCAAAATAGTTCTTGGTTATGTACCCCGTAGCATGCATGAACATATATAGAAACATTCACATACGCAATTATAGGTACATAGCATTGTCTAAAATCATAGAATTAGTTTTAGCACATAAGTAAAAAGTTTGAAATAGATTTGAGTATCATTTTCCTCCAAAGAAAATAGTTTGATAATGGGGCTACGAGAACTCGCCTTCAATAAGGATGAATAGTAGCTGAGAATTAGATGGTCAAACAACAGCGTACAACGGCGTCCAGTCACGTCCTAGCATTTTATGTTCGACTTAGATATATGTTTGAAATGTGTATTTGAAATTGATGTATAAGAGTTTTTGAAAACGTTTTGTATTACTGTTTTTAGTATTATTGGTTGTGTGATGGTTGGCAACTAAGACTCGTAGAAAGTAAGACGAAGTATATATCTTAGGTATTATATACATATACCATTAACGGAATTAGGTAAGTAGAGTAAATAAGAATTAAGTAAATAGCAATTAAGTAATTAGGAATATATATTCGGGTAATTTACTCGTTAATTTTCAAGTTATCTAGATTAGATGTATAAACTATAAGAAATGACACGTTTTATATACGCTAAACAATTAATAGCAGTTTTATAATTTAATAAATTATAAAATATAATTTTGTCTTTTAGTCGATTATTAAAATAATAATATTTTAGTATTTCGTCTTTTGTCGGATCTTTAAGAAAATAACTTTTAGTAAAAATATTTCTAAGTATAATATTTTTATAAAATTTCGGCATGACCCATTCGTTTATAAAACGCTTCCCAAGGTCTTAAACCTTATTTTTCCAACACTTTCCCCCCAAATAAAATAATTTTCGACAAAATGCCAAAATCCTATGTTTCCGTAACGTTTTATCAAAACACATTTTTCCCAAATGACTATTTTAACTATCCTTGTATATACAAGTATAAATCGTTTCAAAATCCGTTTTAAACGTTTAAGATAATTAGTTTTTCGCTTATTGGGCCTTAAGGCCCAATATTCGTCTAAAATCATACATTTTAGTTCTTAGTCCATAATTAGCCAAAATCCAAATAATAAAAATATTAATAAGCCAAAATATCAATTTAAATAAGCACTATGAATATGTAGAAAATAAGCCGAATGAAAAGCCCCAAAAATAATCCAAAGCTTATTGGGCCTATGTTGGGTCGTGGCATGTATAAGCCCAAACAATCATTTCCAAAAGTATATTAAGTCCAATATTAAACCAATAAGTTATAAAATAAGTAAATAAGCACTTTTGTATTAAAATAAGCCAAACCAAAAAGCCACCAAATAAGTCGAGGCTCACGAGCCCAAGCCTAAGCCACGGTTTGGACTTGGCTTGTTCGGTCGTGACCTTTTAAGCCCAAAATAAGGCTTACAAGCTTATTATTTAGTCGTTAAGCTCCAAGGTACTTTTAGTTCTTAAAATAAGCTACGAAAATAAGCTATAAAAATTTAGGACGAAATTTGTAAATGTCCAAAACCACTTTTCTTTTGTTCTTTTTTACTACCGAACCCAAATAAGCCGAAATAAGCACTTATGTGCTAATTTATAAGCCGAATAAGTTATAAATTCTTATGTGCTCAAAAATGTTATTCCACCATCACAACCAAAATTTTAAAATGACATTTTCCTTGTTTTCCTTTTCTTTTGACTTCGAACCAAACGCACCCCTTATTGATATTTTATAAGTTTTAAGCGTTTTGTTTTAAACAAAACGTGTACAACTCAAGATTATGCATCATTAGACTATCAAAAGTACAAAAGTTATTGAAAGATAATGACTTACAAGAGAGAGTTTCGAAGAGTATTATGTAACACCCCCAAAATCACAGCGCAGCGGAATACCGCTTGGGGTCACTACTACAAAAAAAGCCATAGAAACTGGTCAAAATAGCCCATAAAAAGTGGTTTTGGAACCACTCTCCTAGGGGGGTGATGACGTATAGTATGGACCGTCCCGGCCCACTTATACTATTATGGGCTTGGTAGCTGCTAATGGGCCTCCGGCCCATGAATCGCGGTTGCGGCCTCATGGACCTACGAGTCGCGGCTACGGACACACTGTCCACGGCCGCGGTATCTTCACAAGTTATCTTTAAGAAAGGATAACCTAATTAAATAAGAGATAGGCTTTACATATTTGAATCAGTTAGGATAATTCCAAATCACGATGATATCGGTCGTATCTTGGGCCAAAAGTTACGGAAACCCTAAGGGTTAGTCAGCCTATAAAAGGAACGCAATTATCATCAATGCAGGTATCTTACAAACCCTAAACACACTCGATTACTCTTTCAGAACCATATACTTACTCTCACGCCGAAGTCTAATCGTGGGATCCGCTCCCACGATAAGGTTAACGGTGTTTATTTCCTTGTGCAGGGTTCTCTAAACAAGTTCACTTGATACAAGAATAAGGTTCTACGTACCCGAATAGCTGCCTATTCGGACCAAGCGAGACCTGACCTAACTTTTGTATCAACAAGTTGGCGCCATCCGTGGGACCCAACACTAGGAATTACTCTTAAGAAAATGAGCGCAATGGCTAATACAACCCCCATTGTGACTACTGTCACAAAACCTACAACCAAAGAAAAGACGTCAAAAGAGGCGGATGCCACACCCAGGGTAAATATCCAGGACTTCTGTAAAGAGCATTACGAGGATATCCTGCTGGTCATTATGGACAAGATTCGTCATGACAAGCGAAAAGAAGTCCATGCTAGGTTGGACTTCGAAGAAAGTCCCAAGAAAAGAAGAATAAGAGAAGGCTCTCAAAACTCAAGTGCCATGACCTTGTCCGCAAGGTACCGTAATCCATCAGAGAGACCGAAAGTGCGAGACCGCTTAAGATACAATAAACGACATGTGCTTGCCCGACTAGGTCATCAAAGGCAGAGCGCATTCGACCGACTAAGTGATACTTACTCGCCAAGCACAACTAAATCCAGACCGGGCAGACCAAACTCCAGGGATCTTTCCCATAGTAGAAGCCACCCTCACAGGTGGGACTCTTCTAACAGAGATCTTCCTCGGAGTAGAGACCGCTCCCGTTGCGTCGAAGAGTCATATGATAATACCCACTCCTCCTATGGGACAGGGACCAAACATGGATATCGCGGCCATGGAGACCACCCATGTTATGAAAAAAATGGGAGGGAAAGTGAATCTCCGTCATCCCGCGTATCAGAGAGCGGCACCAGTGATGGGGGACACTAGAAGTTAAGGTCAAAAAGACACAATTCTACGGAGGAGGATGACTTGGCGGTGCCCTGGATATGTGAAGAGGTGGATCTATTCACGCCCCGAATCCGCAACTTCAAAAGTTCACAAAAAACACGAATGCCTAACAACGTGAAGACCTATGACGGAACAGAGGGCCCAGAGGATCACGTAAAAATTTTCTAAGCGGTGGCACAAGTGGAACGCTGGGGAATGCCTACCTGGTGTCATATGTTCAATTCTACCTTAATAAGAGCCGCAAGAGTATGGTTCGATGAGCTCCCTCCGGAGAGCATAGATGGATAAAAGGATCTCAAAGCAGCCTTCTTAGCATACTTTATGCAGCAAAAGAAGTATGTCAAAGATTCTGTCAAAATCCACAATATCAAACAAAGAGACGGAGAGACTATCGAGGAGTTCATAGAACGATTCAAGGTGGAAACCGGACGCATGAAGGGAGCCCCCGAGTGCATGCGGATCTCCAAATTCATGCATGGGGTTAATAACCCTGAATTGACAAAGCGCCTTAATGAACATGTTCCAAAGACCATGGAGGAAATGATGATCACCACCACTACCTTCATACGGGGAGAAGCCGTCACTGCTGGCAAAAAGAAAGGTCACATATCGTGGAGGACACAAGACCAGTCAAAGCGGCATGGTTCAGAGCAGAGGTCTAACTTCCGAGGTCAGCCAAGGGATGGAAGGGGGTCTAGCAAGTTTACCCCCTTATAAGAACACCCAAAGAAATCCTCGCGACCGAAGCAGGAAAGTTCAAACCGCCACCCCCTATGGTAACCCCGGTGGAGAAGAGAAGCAGCAACAATTTTTGCGACTTCCACAATGATAAAGGACATAGTACCGACGAGTGTATGTAGTTAAAAAGGCAGATCGAAGAATTGGTGCGAGGCAAGCTCTCGCATTTGATTAAAGAAATTAAGCAGGGAAGAGATCAACTAAAAGTAGGGAAAAAGGAGGTACCAACTAAGGATAAGTCCATGGCAATCTATATGATACAACCATGGCATAGAATGACAAGGCAGAAAGTAACTCAAAGCTTCGAACGTGTCAGTAAAATTACATTCCCTTCACTAACAACCAGTAGTGGAACAGAAGGTCCGCTTGTTATAGAAGTGGAAATAGGTGGTTACATGATTCACCGCATGTATGTAGACGGAGGTTCCTCGACGGAAGTGCTCTATGAGCACTGCTTCAACTAACTCCGATCGGAAATCAAGAACCAAGTGGTCCCAGCGACGACATCGTTAACCGGTTTTAGTGGAGAAACTATATGGCCGTTGGGACAACTTAGGCTCTTAGTAACAATAAGAGATGCAGATCATTCTACAAGAGCATGGATGAATTTTATGATCGTAAGGTTATTATCACCATACAATGGTATCATTGGAAGACCTGGTATACGAGAAATCCAAGCGGTGCCATCCACAGCCCACAAAATGCTTAAGTTCCCAGTTGACGGAGGAATAGTGACTATCCATAGCACTATCTTGATCCCGGCTGAGTGCGCCACGATGATTACATCATCTAAGGAGATATCCAAAGAGGCCAGGGTCTGTCATGAAAATTTTAAAGTAGCTCTACACCTGAATTTCCCTGATCAGGAGGTAGCAATCAGAGGGACGCTATCCGGGAAAGGACGAACAGAAATATATACACTCTTGAAGAAAAACTTAGACATATTCGCATGGCAACCGTCAAACATGACAGGAGTACCGCGATCAATAGCAGAACATCGACTCAATATCCGGGAAGGGTATTCGCCTGTTCGACAGAAGAAAAGGGGCCAGGCCAAAGCGATCCAAGTGGAGGTACAGAAACTAGTAGGGGCAGGAATCATGAGAGAAGTCTATTACCATGAATGGTTCTCAAATCCAATAATGGTGAAAAAGCACGACGGCAGCTGGCGGATGTGCATGGACTTCATGGACTTAAACAAGGCATGTCCGCAGGATTGTTACCCCCTTTCGGAAATTAACTGGAAAGTTGAATCTCTCTGCAGCTACCCCTTTAAGTGTTTCTTGGACGCTTACAAAGGTTATCACCAGATACAGATGGCAGAGTCAGACGAAGAGAAAACAACTTTCCACACCAGCCAAGGGGTATTTTGCTAAACTAAAATGCCTTTCGGCCTCAAAAACGCTGGTGCCACGTACCAGCGGCTGGTGGACAAGGCTTTTGACAGCCAAGTTGGTAGGAACATAGAAGTGTACATTGATGACTTGGTTATTAAGAGTCATACAGAAGCGGAAATGCTAAGAGATATTGATGAAATGTTCCGTACGTTACGTAAAATCAACATGAAGCTCAACCCCAAAAAATGTACGTTTGGGGCAGTGGAAAGAATGTTCCTAGGGTACATAATTAGCCTGGAAGGGATAAAATCATGCCTCGACAAAACAGAAGCTGTATTACAACTCCCGTCCCCACGGACAATCAAAGAGGTCCATAGCCTCAATGGGAAGTTGCTAGTTTGAACAGATTCCTTTCCAAGTCAGCGGAAAGGTCCTTGCCGCTATTCAAAACTTTAAATAAGTGCATTAAAAAGAGTGACTTTCATTGGACACCAGAAGCAGAACAAGCCTTCAAGCAACTAAAGCAGCACCTGTCAGAGCTACCCCTGCTGGTAGCACCCACGCCAAAGGAGGAAGTAATTGTATACCTGTCCGCCACCCACGAAGCTATTTGTGCGATCTTGATGACTAAAAGGGGTACAGTTCAGACGTCGGTCTACTTCGTAAGCCACACATTACAGGGCCCTGAACTAAACTATACCCCCAATGGAAAAGTTAGTTCTATCATTGGTTTTTGCTGCCAAGAGGTTGCGGAGGTATTTCTAAGCGCATCCCATTGTGGTTATTACAGACCAACCGATTAAACAAATAATTTTAGGTCCCGACGTGGCAGGACGATTACAAAAATGGAGCGTCATGCTGGGAGAACACAATATCACTTACCGGCCAAGGACGTCGGTGAAAGGACAGATCCTGGCGGACTTCCTTGTAGAGAATCCGGACAAAAATCCGCCAGACACATCAGTTGTGGAAACCCCGCAAGAGCCATAGATACTATTCACAGATGGATCGTCATATGTAGATAGATCAGGCGCTAGCTTAATACTGACAAGACCGAAAGGAACGGAGTTCACCTACGCACTAAGGTTCCAGTTTACCGCTTCTAATAATGAGTCAGAGTATGAGGCACTGATAGCTGGCCTTCGGATAGCAACGTAGATGGGTGTGCGTAATGTGCAAGTAAGCGTAGACTCTAAACTGGTAGCAAACCAAATCCTAGGGACATACGTCGCCAAGGAAGAAAATATGGTCAAGTACTTTGAGAAGGCCAAAAGCCTAATCAGTGGCTTCGCTAACTTTTTCATAAGTCAAGTCCCAAGAAGCAAGAACAAGAAGGCAGATGCCCTGAGCAAAATCGCGTCAACCAGTTTCGCACACCTATCAAAACAGGTCTTGGTTGAAATACTTAAAGAAAAATCCATACAAGAGAAGGAAGTGGAGGCGATAGTAGAGTAAGAGGGACCAACATGGATGACCCTGATAATAGAGTACCTGAAAGATAGCACCCTTCTCGGTGATAGAAATGAGGCAAGCAAACTCCGTATCAAAGCCAGACAGTACGAATTGTTGGAAGGGGTTCTTTACAGGCGGTCATTCCTAAAGCCGTGGCTAAGGTGTGGTGGACCACTCCAAGTGAATTATGTGATTCGGGAAATACATGAGGGGTCGTGCAGCATGCATGCAGGACCGCGGTCCGTGGTGGCCAAGGCCATGCGATTGGGATACTATTGGCCGACCATGCATCGGGACGCACGAGATATGATACGCGCATGTAATGATTGCCAAATACATCGTCCCGTGCCAAGAAACCCTCAGCAGCCGCTAACCCCAATCACGGCTCTATGGCCGTTCTATAAGTAGGGAATTGACATAGCTGATCCTTTCTCGGAAGGACCAGGAAAGGTCAAGTTTTTTATTGTCGCCATGGATTATTTCACAAAATGGATAGAGGCGAAAGCCGTGGCAAAAATCACTGTTAATCAGGTGAAGAAATTCGTGTGGGACAACATTGTATGCCACTTCGGTCTCCCAGGAGAAATAATCTTGGAAAACGATAAACAATTCAGCGACAACCCATTCAAGGATTGGTGTGAAAAGTTGAATATCGCATAGCGTTTCACCTCAGTGAAACATCCGCAGTCCAATGGGCTCGTGGAAAGAGCAAACTGGAGCTTGGGTGAATGAATCAAGGCCCGCATGGGCGAGGGAAACAAGAATTAGATAGAAGAACTTCCCCGTGTCCTTTGGGCTCACCGTACAATGATTAAGTCAATCCATGGTGATACCCCTTTCTCCTTGACCTATGGAACAGAATCCGTCATACCCGTGGAAATTGGAATGCCAACATACCGCACCGTGGCAGTAGACGCCGTACATAATGATGAAGAACTGCGGCTTAATTTGGATTTAATGGAAGAAAAACATGAGTGCGCAGCAATTTGTGAAGCCATAGCCAAATTAAAAATGACAAAGTATTACAATGCCAGGGTCCGTGGCGTTACTTTTAGTCCTGCAGACTTTGTCTATCATAACAATGATGCAAGTCACGACGTGGCTGGAGGGAAACTTGGCCCAAATTAGGAAGGACCTTATGAGGTCACGAAAGCACTTGGAGACGGAGCGTACAAACTAAGATCCATGGATGTCGCGGTCCTTCTGCGGACATGAAACATCGCCAATCTCAAAAAATGTTACCTTTAAGTTATGACATGGATAAGTTTACGTCTTTCTATTCTATCTTTTGCTTAGGGTTTTTAATAAAGTAATCCATGTATTCTACCTTTTGTTTTCAAGTTATTAATAAAACTCCGCAGGTCTAGCTAACCCAACGACTTCTTTATGTGAAAATTTCCCCAAGTAAAAGTTTCTCTTCTTTAATATTAATCACTTATTATTCTGTATAATGCATAATCAATATGATGGATGTCTTTAGATATTTAAAGAATAAGCACCCTAATAATTGCTTGTCGTATAAGAGGGTTGCAACCCCTGCGGCCACGGATTTTGTATCCTTATGCTACGTGCACCTAAGATGTTAGGTACATACGAAAAGACTCCCACAGAGCACGTAAAACAATATGACTATGGGTATATACAAAATATATCATGAGTTAGTAAATTACATTGTTAATAACGAATACCCGTGCATATATTACATATAAAAATGTTGTCTAAGTACCACAGGCGGTACTATGGCCAATCTAAGTTATACATGGGCGGTAGAGACTTGGACCTAAACAATCTTAGAGATGCCTCATCTTCAGATCTCCGAGTCTGCGTACCAGCATATGTGAGCAAAATGGCAAGACCCTAAGGAACAATGGTAGGAACTGATACAGGGATACCGTCAGACCTGGCATGGTGCGCAGAACCAATCCCGTAAGTGCGGCAAACCATTCTACACTTCTTTTTCTTCTCCGCCCGACTTATATTTGCCGCAATAGCATCCTCCAACGGTACCTCTTCTTTAACAGCCCAAGGGTCTTCAGGAGCACGTACCTCAGGGTGTATGGGGATCTTTAGTTGGGAGGAGCTCGGACAAAGATCACGGATCCACTGAGGGGCATCCTTCCCGGTATCACTCTTCAAATGAAGAGATGCCATGATTAACTCCATTGGGGCATCCTTCAACTTCTCTAGTTGGTCTACCATCGGATATTTCAGATCTTTCAAATCTTGGAGGGCTTTGACTAATTTATTATTGGCCTCCGGGTCATATGCCTCAACATCCGCTAGGTCACGGCCATCCTTTCCGTGCTCTATGTTGTATTTCAGGCCTTCGCTCATACCTTTGGCAAGCCCTGCAGACACAACATTAGCAAACGCGTGCCTTATCTCTGAAGATTCGACGCACTTCATAACGGCAAGGCGTAGGCCATGCCCAATGACCCAGCGACGACCTGCGATCGCCGTCAACATGTGCGGATACAGCTCTTCATTAATATCTACGCTTAGCTTATCCAGACGAGCATCCATCTCCGCACACCGCTGCTCAACCTTGTTGTCTCATACTTATTGAATTCTTCAAACGCGGCCTTTATTCTTTCCTCGCCTGTAACCTGTGCTTGAAGGGTAGACACTTGCTGGGATAGTTGATTGTTATTTAATTTAAGGTCTGAAAACTTGGCACGGAGGCTTTCCAACTCCTTGGCTAGTTCCGCATTCTTAGCCTCCGTGGCCTTCTTCATGTCAAACTCGGCCTCCAGCAGGGTCTCTAGGTTCTTCGTTTAATTACGGAGGCCATGCACTTCCGTTTCCACAACCTAAAGGGATTCGACTTCTTCGCCCAACCTTTTAATCTCCTCCTCCCTGACTTGGATTCTCTCATTATGTCTGGCTACCTGGGCTCTGGCTTTCTTTAACAGTCTAACCTCTTGTTCGAACCTTAACCTCAGTTGGGTACCCAGAGCCACTTGCCGCGCCAGGTTTATATTATACTAGGCCAAGAATTTAGTATTGGGCAAGTGGCGAAGCTCAAAGAAGTACCCCGACGGCACTGTGTGATCTACCATATCTTGGCACACCTTTGGGGTGTCCAGACGATAGTCATTGGTCACACCCCACCCAGGTTGATATATACCGCTCGGTGACCCGACAATGAAGGGGGCGAAGGTCGATCTTCCTGACTTGGGGCTCCCCATGGAGAACTGGACGTTTACCTTTGTAGTAGTGACACCTTCGATGGGGATCTCGGTGGCCGTTCCCTTGGAAGATCTGCATTCAAACCATAAGATATATGTGATTTGTTAGTACCACACTTTGAAAATCAATAGCAAACAAGGGATACGTTAGAACCGAATCACTTACTGGGCAATATCCTGATCAGGGATTGGCTGTGGCTCCGCGTACGATAGCGGGTCCGGATCGCTTACACTCTGTCGCACAAACGTATGGGAGGGGGGTTCCGGACCTACTCCCATGGCAGCTAGCGATTTCCCCCCACGAGTATCCTGCGCCGGGTGAACGGAAGCATGATCTTTCCTTAAAACCTTAGGAGGTGCATTTGCCTCTACCTCGCTTCGATCTCTCTTGCGGTTTTTTTTGTTGATCGAAGCCTCATCGTGGCTATCTCTTTATCTAGATTCACTTCTAGGATGACCTCCGTGGTCGCTATATTCTCTGCCGAAGGAACCTCCTGGGATACCACGGCTGGAGCCTGGTCCTTAGTCTCGCCCTTGTTAATAATCATAGGGGGTGGATCTTCGCTTGAAAATTCTAGTGGTGACTTCTCCATTACAGAGGGAGTCCCTGAAGAGGTCGTCGTTGAAACTGGTTCCTCCATGTATATCACGCGGTTCGTAGTGACAGTTAAGAGTGGCACCTCATGAGCAGCACAAGGACGGGTCCTAGTCTTCACCTTGGTGGGATTTGGGGCACTAATCAAGTTGAACAAATCCATATCTGCATTCACACAAAAACCGTTAGTATGTTTTCATGAATATGTGTGAAATAAACGACAATTTATACACACCCACCCCGGTCATCGTCATAGAGAAATGTAGGGTACACGTCGTCCCCCGGAAAGTATCTCTGGCTCAGTCCTACTATGCATAACAGGGCTTCTGGTTGTTTTTGGATAGGGGTACGGCGTGTGTCCAATACTGTCACGTCTGCCGCAGAATAAGAGTTCGCTGTTGGCATCCCATCCTTTGGAGCGCTCGTACGCCAGTCAACAACAGTGGGAAATACTCTCTCGTCCACCCAGAAAAATCGATTGTTCTAGTTTTTTAAGGAGTCCAGGGGTTTTGTATAGCACTATGGGGTGTTTTTCCTCGGTCGTTTGCTGAACGACATCCACCCCGAGTTATACGAAGGAACGTAGAAGACGCGGAATAAAGGAAGCGTGGGAATTATATTCAGGACGTGACAGTTGATTTCAAAGTGGCTTACTTTGGCTGCGCCTATCACTGACAATTGTGACAAATGAATTTGGTAATAACCAAGAATATCGAAGAGGAATTGGGATATGGGGATGCGAAAATTAGCAAACTCAAAAAACATGGTGTATACGCCAACTTTACCCTTCGGAAAGTCCACGATTGTATCCTCTGGACCAGGCAACTCCGGATGTAAGTCCTCTGGTATGCCTTACATGGAGGTAAAATCTAGCAGATACTCTTGGGAGATAGTTGATACGGCGTTCTCGAGTTGTATTGTATCCCTACCTATTTTTATTTACTTTTACAAAAAGGCGTGGTTTACTAACCTGTAGTGCGGGGATTCTGTGGGAATAAGTGCCTTGTACGGTTGTGTGTGTGAAGATGGTGGTTTGATTTGGAAACTGTGGAAATGTGCACAGTGATTACTGGTCCTATTTATATTATGTCCTCAACAATCGTGCCTCGTTAGATGTTTGCCACGTGTCCTCCACTGCCTTTTTGGACGGTTCAGGATTGCGAGGAAGGTGAAGCAGTTTGGGGCCCACATGTCCCATCATTCAGCCATTTTTGCCGTTTCTCATTTAATGGGTCCTATTCATCCGCTGTGGGGCCCCACATGCAGCTTTGGCGGTTATGCATTTTCAGAAAGGTTTGGACGTTTGTAGTCTAGCAACCGTGACCGCGATCCCGACCATAGTCACGATTCCTAGACTGGGAGGACATGATGACGTATAGTATGGACCGGCCCGACCCACTTATACTATTACGGGCTTGGTAGCTGCTAATGGGCCTTTGGCCCATGAATCACGGTTGCGACCTCATGGACCTACGGGTCGCGGCTACGGACACACTGTCCACGGCTGAGGTATCTTCATAAGTTATCTTTAAGAAAGGATAACCTAATTAAATAAGAGATAGGCTTTACATATTTGAATCAGTTAGGATAATTCCAAATCACGATGATATCGGCCGTATCTTGGGCCGAAAGTTACGGAAACCCTAAGGGTTAGTCAGCTTATAAAAGGAACGCAATTATCATCAATGCAAGTATCTTACAAACCCTAAACGCACTCGATTACTCTCTCAGAACCATATACTTACTTTCACGCCGGAGTCTAATCGTGGGATCCGCTCCCATGATAAGGTTAACGATGTTTATTTTCTTTGTGCAGGGTTCTCTAAACAAGTTCACTTGATACCAGAATAAGGCTCTACGTACCCGAATAGCTGCCTATTCGGACCAAGCAAGACCCGACCTAACTTTTGTATCAACAGGGGGTATCTCCATGATCGAAACATATGAAAACCGGTTATGCAACCAGTCTCTATTAGAAGAATCGACACCGGTTCCCCCTTAAGAATTGGTCTCCATATTAAAATAAACACACATGTTTTATTGGAAATGGACACTGGTTCTCCCGCAACATGTCTTTATAAAAACATCCAACCTGTCTTTATATAGAGTAAAAAAGATATGTTTTTATCTCAAAACTTGTCTTTTTTATAATCTATTTAAAAAAAATTAGAATTCTTTAAAAAATTCCAAAATTTACAATTTAACCCACCAAAATAAAGAAATATAAATACAACAAATATATATATAAACTGATTTAGATGGACCAAAAATGTCAAAATCAATAAATTAAAGTAAATAAAGACAACTTCAATTCAGCTTAACATAAAGCAAATACAAAATTCAAATCAAATTAAATCACTAGAATTCAACAAATAACCATAAAGAAAAACAATAGAATTCAACATAATTATCTAGGACTAACCTCGCCACAATGTAAACCATGCGCCAATGATCGTGTTCAACTCTTTGTTCTCCAACGGAAGCTCATTAATCCAAGGTACCTATAAGTAATTTAATGAAAGAAGACCTGACAAAAGGATACTTACTATGGCATTGAAGAACATTAATACAATCATGGTGGTGATCATACTAGCGTTAGTTAGATCCATTGTGACACCGGAGTGAATAAACTACACACCACCATACAAAGAATGGTGTCCCTTTAATTACTAGATAAGGATCACAACTGAATAAGAATGAATGCTTGATTTTTTTGATTATGTTCGTTCTTCTTCGTTTTCTTGGCTCCATATCAGAGGCAATTTGATTTTATCCTGGACGGTTTGGCTGAAGTCCCCTTTAATGACCGCGTGTTTGGACAATGGTTGAATGCTTTGTTTTAGAAGGCTGTTTTCTTATCTCTCCTTCTTCCTCGAGGCTTGTTTGGGGTTTCTTCAAACACCACCTCGGAGTGAAAACCGGTGGCTCGGCCTCCGTGGTGGGGGGGTTTTTCTTTTGGCGGAGTGAAAACCGAATGTTCGACATCCGTTTCAAAAGTTTTTTCATCCCTTTAGTTTCCCTCGCAGTTAAAGTCCCAGGTTGCATCGTTATGCTTTTATTTTTTGTAATTCATATGTACTTTTAAGTTTCTAGCTCCTTGCTAAACTCTTTTTTTCAATATAGTATCAGTCGTTCAAAAAAAGATACAATACCTGTTTGAATGCCAAAGCTATAGAAACAACACCCCTCATCAGACCAGCCCACCAAATCACCATCTAATAAACAAATTACATAAGATCAGTAAGTTTTGGATTATATATAAGACTGGATTAGTAGTTGTAGTGGCATATCTACCTGGTGAAGAGCTGAGATCTTGGATGACTCTCCGCCACTTCTGTGCATGTAATTAGAAAGAATCAAAAGGGAAAATACAAAAGCAGCACGCCGAAAAAACTTGGGGATGATTTGAAAAGAAGACAAATGAAGTACTAAATGAATAGCAACACTTCATAACACATTGCAAAATCTATAACAACTTATATGCATGAGCATTTTCATCACTAACCTTCAACGACATAGATAGTTTTGTTGTCGTTCTTAGGAGACATCGTTATTTGTATTGTCATTCATAAATTTCACCATTTGCATTGTTAAGTGGCCTGAAAGATAATTAGGATGCATTAATATCAATCCACGCGTATTATGATAATATAAGTGTTAGCATGTGAATAGCAATACTTGAGAGATATTGTACTCATATATACCGACATAAAAAAGACATGCAATTTAGGGGTGTTCTGGAGGCTTACTAATTTTATTTTATTATGTACATAATAACTTACATCTGAAGTAGTCTATCTTGCTAAGCAAACTATAAACTTACTTCTAGGCAAAGCTATCCACCAAAAGGAAAAAAATCATAGATAAAAGAAAGCTATATATCCTAAAAGTATTCTAAAATAATAAGAACAATAACAACATCTAAGTAGTTTCCTACAAATATTAAGATAATTAGACAAATTAGACATATAATAACCCAAGCACCTTGTCGGCTAAGATTCTAAGACTTCTTTAGTTGGGTCAACAATGCTCTATAGTCCACATTACTGCTATTATCTGTTTAACCAAACTTGAAGCTCTACTCGCTCTAAAATCTCGTGGACAGTAGACCAAACACATTTAAAATAATATAGTATTACTTTTGAAATTGAACACTTGTTGGTAGCATTTTAAAGGATCGATCACTTTTGCACTTGAATCAAGATTAGTATTTCACAAATGCTGGTCCCCTTTTATGTTTCTTGATTCAAAATAATAGAATGGTTTGATGGGCGAAATCAGGTTGTTAAAAAGATAATAAGTATATTCTCTAAGATATCCAAAGGCATGCTTTATAAAAAAAAACTATCTGTAAAAAATACACACCTGTTGTTTTCCTTCTTTGAACATCAAGCACTTTCACAATAATACTAAGCTGCCCCCATGTCAATTATCAATTAGTATACTGGACCTTGAATTATCACTAACCATAAAATGAATGAAACACACTATTATGCGTGACAAGCGAGTACCTATCATTTAAGAAAACGATCGTTAGAGCTGTCGACAAAGCTGCAACAATAGCAAGTGGCCTTCTAAGAAATCCTAATCCTGCAAATTACAAATTCAAAATCATGACATTCAGAAGCAACTTCAAAAAACAAAACAAGCAATTGAAAAAAAATATAAAAGAGTTGCGATAGGATCTCATTACCAAGATAATGAACAGAATCATGAGGACAGGGGGAAGTGGGCAATTTGTCCGAGGTAGCCTGCCCTCAAAATAACAAAATTAATTAAAATTCATTTGATAAAAGTTATGTCTACTAAAGTCTGTAACTCTGTATCATAAGCAATGAAACTTATATCAGTAAAATTCAATGAGCACATATAACAAAATTGTGTTTTCTCACAACAGATACACTAGTCAGTTTGATAAGGTTAACCTTTTCTTTTCATCTTAAACCAAAAAGCGACACATAAGGCTCAAAAGTAACAAAAACCTAACTTAGAGCACTAATCGTGATTTGGTTCTGTTCCAAATAATACCAACATTTCAAAGGATCATAACCACGCAAGCATACAATGTTAACCATCGTCAAGTGTCCAATCAATACTAAACCTCAAAGAAAGCCAATAACTTAACTTTTCGCCCAATTTACTTTCAGCATATCCCTCTCAACTAATAACAGTTCAACTATCATCAACAAGAAGAAAAGTACCCTATTAATATTAAGTCAGTTTAGAACAAAAGTAGTAATAACGATAGCTTTAGTTTGAGCTGTTGGTTGAGTTATGTTAGCAAAACATATACTCCAAAACCTGGAAGACCGTAACCACACCAAAAGAAGACAATATTCTAAAAAATAATAACTTCAGATGGACCATAGTAAAATGTCCGATCAGAAAACACTTGAACCGAATGAAAACAAAAAAATCCAATTATTTTCCTATTTGATAAAATAATGATAAATTAGAGTTTACGATACACATCTTAATTAAAATAAAATTTGATACCCGAGACATAATAACAAGAAATTAGAGAACTAGCAATTACATTCAGATGTAACTTAACACGTACTAGCAGAAAAAAATGGGTCTTAATTAACATTAAACAACTAAGAACACTAAATCCCCAATTGTTCACATAAAGCAACAATAAACCCTAATTCGAATCTACCAAAAATCATGATATTAAACAATAATATTTGTTAATTAATCATTAGATAAGCATTACGTAAAACAAACCATTACTCAACACGAAATCATACCAGAAAGATGAATTGTTGACAGATGATGGAGTATATGTGTTGTTTACAAGTAGATCTGGGGCACGAGTTTCTGAACCGTGGTAAATATGAAGCTAGTGTGAGGAACGCTAATTTATGTGTATCAATTTTGATGAAAAAGGCGAGTAGGTTTTTCAATTTTTTGGTGAAAAGGGCGGAGGGAAAATTCCCGCTTGTCAATTTTTAAAGGAAGGTAAATAAAAATTTAGGGGTAAAATTATGAAAAACGTTTAAAAAAATAGAGACATGTCTCTTTAGAAGAACCAGTTTTTTATCCCATGTATAGAGACAAGTTTTCTATAACACAACCAGTTTCTATGCGTTTTAGATCATAAAGACAGGGTTTCTCTAGAAAACCAGTATTTATGCATCCCATCCTTTTACTTTTTTTACAATAGGAACTGGTTATCACACAACCGGTTTCCTTTAGGAGGTGTTTATGGCCTTTTGTGTAGTAGTTGGTGCTACTTCATAGCATAAAGTACAAGTTACAAAAAATGACTCTAAGTCAGACGTTTTGAAAAGACAACCATTCAATAATTTTTATAAAATATCAGAGTTACAACAGGTCTCATTTGAAATGTAATAGAAAACATTTTCAAAACATTTGTCGAATGATACTCAAATTATAAAGCCTTCAAAAATATTTATATCCGCGCGACTCGAATGCTCCCAATGCTCAGCTAGCAATATAATAACCTGAGAAAATACATGCAAAAATATCAACAATAATGTTGGTGAATTCATATATTTAAGTAAAAGTAGTATTGAAATAATTTATGTAATATTTCAGTAAGAAAAGTAGCGTTACGACATTTCAAAGTATTATTTCCGAAATCCAAGTAGTGATTCAATAAATCAAGAAATGTTCAGTAGTGGACCACAAGAATTGGGTAATGGTAGACTACGAAACAAATTCAGTAGTCTAAAACATGTATTATTGCACTAAACTCATGACCTCGAAACCTTAACTAGTTTTGTGCCCTAGAGAAATATAGGATGCTTGCCAACAACCTAACTGTCCTCACAATGTTAAATGCACCATGGTCAACTTGTGACCAGAAATTCAAGGTGGGGATTGTCAGTCCTGATAGATCTATCCATAACACTCGCGCTTACGACAATAGCAATTAACGGTTCATGATTGGTAGGGACTTAAGTGGAAAATTCGGTAACTTAGGCAATAATATTCATGCAATAATATGGATAGCATACAATTTAAAAACACTTGTGTCCAATAGTAAAACAAGTAATGTTCAAAACTCACGGTTTTCATATATATAGGTATTTAATGATCTCAAATCATGTAGTAAGCAAATCAAGCTTTAGTAAATTCATGAGTAAACAACCATGTATTAAAAGTCATGTAGTAATCAAGTAAAAGCTTTAGTAAAAATAGCCATGTAACGCTTAAGTAGTAGAAATCAATAAGTTTTCTTAGTAAAACGAGCATGTATTCTCACCCCAAAAACAGTTTATGAAAACCATTAAAAGAGAAAAGGTGAGGCTATGAACTCCCCGAGAAGCAATGAAGTAGATCAGAAGGTAAATGGATCGTCAGACGTATGAAAACCTCTAAGTACCACCTAAACGATGTGGCGCGACTTAGAATGATGAAATAAAGTTCAATATGTAAAAACAAACAAAAGTTCATAAGACATATTTTCACATTAAGCATGGCATTGCGTAAGGTTTTTATAAAGTATCAATCACCTAATATATGATGAACAACCTGACCTAATATTACTCATTTTCACCCTTTAACATTCTAGTTCATTAACGTTTTTAATCACATTTTCAAGTTTGAACCAATACGTATATTTTAATTTCTGAATTCATCCAAACTTATTATCCTTTAATTCCTAATCCGTAATTGCTAATATAAGGGTTTCGCCTAAGGAAAACATTTTGAGTCTATTTTCCAGAAATGTAGGCCTCACATTTTCAAAAGTCTCAGAACCATGTAAAAAGACTAGTTTACTCCTGGCCATTCAAACTAGAATATTTCCATATTTTTAACCCTTCATGAAAACATACATAAATCACAATATATGATAGCTATTAAGGTGAGACCAGTTGGAGGTGTTAGGTCTATGAGTCCTCTATAGGGCTTAACTTTTTATTATAACAATTCAGTGTAAAAATATGGAGTTATACTCCTTTTCCCAACAGTGGTCTAGATTTTCCTATTTTTAGTAAATCGGTCATATTTCACTCATCCAGAGGAGATACGGCTCTATCCAATTCACCACATGTACCTTAAACATATACCAACACATCTATAAAATTTATCATATACCTCATTACCAGAAATAATTCGTACAAGGTCTATTTAGCTACTAATCTAAAATTGTCCTAAAATCCTTTACCAAATCCAATCCAAATATTATTTTTACTCAACCAAAAGGCCATGCAATGCCACACCAAATTATTTGACACACTTACAACATCAAAATACATATTTTTATAGAAAGTACTCAAATAAATAACAACTTTTACAAGAGAAAATGAAGAAAACAAAATAGAGGCTTACAACAATAAAAGTGACTAGTGAAATTAACAACACTTCTACTCCTTATTCCTTCAAGTTTTTGAATCAACAAAACCAATCAATAACCCAACTAGATCAATGATCCCAGCCCTAGTATCATCATTTTACCCAAGTTAATATCCACCCAAAACACTTCCAAAGACAAGCCTTGCAATAACAATCCACCAACACCAAAGTTTCTACAAGATTTCTTCAACCCAATATATTTATCTAGTCAAACCCTTGAAAGAACTCTAATGAACTTCACTTTAACCTACACAAATGATGTACTTCTTGATGATTGTTTGAAGAGAACATTACCAAGAATCCTAGAATCATCAATTTATTAATCTTAGATAATATAACTAGTAAAAAAATGAAATTGATGTTGGTCTTGACAATGTACACGACACCCAAAAGAAAAAGAGAAGAACAAGTGAATGTTTTTATTGTTATGAGAGAATGGAAGAGTGTTAAAGGGATGATATCCTATGCATGTAAAATGGTTCATACGTGTCCTCAAGAGAGCTTATGAACTAGACACCTTGCAAAGTTAGTTGGCATACCACATGGGTTTATATCTATGTGGTTAGCCGTTCTCTAGTGTAAAAGGGGGTTTAATAGGTTAAATTTTGTATAAAATTTAAAATAAGTGGGTAGTTTTAGGGCCAACGGGTAAAGACGTAAAATATTGTAAAAGTTTAGGCGCAACCACGAAGAGTAAACGTAAATGATAAAAATAGGTTTACATCATACGTGATATTTTTCTGAAATAATAAAAATACGTAGAGCGCGTAGACTAATATTTAGTCTAAAGCCGATTTTACTTTTATTATACATTTTATTACGAACGCGAGACAACCTATTCGGTTAATCAAAAAATAATTTTTTACTCCAAAGTAAATTAAATAACAAAGTATGGATTAAAATAATGACCTAAAATTTACGGGGTATATAATGAGAATATTTAACTACATGGGACATGAAGACGGCTTAAAATTCTAATTACGGCTCAAGCTTAGTTAGGAACAAAAGATTACTAATCGGGTAAATAGTAAAACACACGATTTTTACTCAAAAGTAAAAAATAGAATTAAAATATGGTTTAAGATAATGACCTTGAAAAAAAATACGAAATGTCACAGCCTTTCCACCTTAAGGGAGCGTCGTCCCGGTGCTCCATTCGCCTTATCTCCATATGGGTTGCGACGGTTGGTACATAATCAGAAAAATCCATATAACGAATCACGAGTCAAAAGAAGTTCAAATAGCCATTTGTACAAAAGCAATGATGATAGCAATTAGAAGAGTAAAGACAATGAATGATTCGTACAGATGCATTACTTGTTTAAAGAGACGCACGCCATGTCTGATATACATTTGGAAATAATCGAATGAACAAACTACGAACGAAATAAGTCTAAAGACTCATTCGTATGAAGGTAATAACGATAATGATTAAATGAAAGGAGAAAATGAATTACTCGTACAAACGGATTAGAAATCGAAAGAAAGTTGTTCGTACAAATGTCATACCCTTAAGCCCACTTATTTACAAATCGTTATTTACATCCAAAGGCGTCCCAATCCATGTAAATAAGAATTAAAAATTAATGGTTCGATGATTTATAATTTCCTTATTCAAATGAAGAGGCGTCTCAATTCATTTTAATAAGATAATTATAAATTAGCCTACTTAAGCATTGTCACAAAAAAAACACGAGATCAAAACAATGTTACGTTGAGAAAAAGAAGTCTCCTTAGCGGCATGAGTCTTTAAATCATAGGATGTAACGAGAAGAATAATGAGACGTCAGTCAATCGCGTTCCAAAAGTAAGTGCCAAAAGGCGGCACGGTCCGAGATGACAAGTTAAAGTCGTACTCCCATCAACTGAAAGACTTCAAAACGATGGGTTACGAAATAACATATGCGATTAAAAAACATAAGAAGAATGTTCAAACTCAGAGTCGAATGGTAATAATATGTCAAATTTCAATATTGTCAAAAGAGAATTAAGTAAAGCCATGAAAAAGCTCGAAGTTAATCGTAAGAGATCGAAAAGAAAGCAGCCCATATATATATATATAGGTATACTTATATAATACCAGTATCAATGCTCAAGGGAGTAAGTGAGAAATCAGGAAGTACGCGATAATCGAAGTGGTCAATATTTATATAACTAATCGATATAAGGTAAATAGTAAGACGTCATAAGAGAGACGTAAGAGATTGAAATCATAGCCAAGTGTTAAATACTCATTATCCATGTAATAGTAGCAGAGATACAAAAGAGAGCTTATAAGGGATCAGGAAGTATGCGCGCACGGATATTGGACAACGGTGAAAGACTCTTAAATTTTTTCAAAAAACAGTTATGGTCCAGGTTTTGAAAACGAGACCTAGTTCGATATAATTTAGAGCTCGATACTGAAACTTGTAACACACCTCAATTCGCAGCGTAACGAAACCACTTTGGTGGTGCTACTTCATAGAATAAGTTTACAAGGTTAAAAAAACACGACTCTAAGTTAGACATTTTGAAAAGTCAACCATTCGATAATTTTATAAAATATCAGAGTTACAATAGGTCCCATTTGAAATGTAATAGAAAACATTTTCAAAACATTTGTCGAATGATACTCAAATTATAAAGCCTTTAAAAATATTTATATCCGCGCGACTCGAATACTCCCAATGCTCAGCTAGCAATATAATAACCTGAGAAAATATAATCAACAATAATGTTGGTGAATTCATAGGTTTAAGTAAAAGTAGTATTAAAATAATTTAAGTAATATTTCAGTAAGAAAAGTAGCGTTACGACATTTCAAAGTATTATTTCCGAAATTCAAGTAGTGATTCAATAAATCAAGAAATGTTCAGTAGTGGACCACAAGAATTGGGTAATGGTAGACTACGAAACAAATTCAGTAGTCCAAAACATGTATTATTGCACTAAGCTAATGACCCTGAAACCTTAACTAGTTTTGTGCCCCAGAGAAATATAGGATGCCTGCCAACAACCTAACTGTTCTCACAATGTTAAATGCACCATGGTCAACTTGTGACAAGAAATTTAAGGTGGGGATTGTCAGTCCTGGTAGATCTATCCATAATACTCGCGCTTACTACAATAGCAATTAACAGTTCATGATTGGTAGGGACTTAAATGGCAAATGCGCTAACTTAGGCAATAATATTCATGTAATAATCTGGATAGCATACAATTTAAAAACACTTGTGTCCAATAGTAAAACAAGTAATGTTCAAAACTCACAGTTTTCATATATATAGGTATTCAATGGTCTCAAATCATGTAGTAAGCAAATCAAGCTTTAGTAAATTCATGAGTAAACAACCATGTATTAAAAGTCATGTAGTAAGCAAGTAAAAGCTTTAGTAAAAATAGTCATGTAACGCTTAAGTAGTAGAAATCAATAAGTTTGCTTAGTAAAACGAGCATGTATTCTCACCCCGAAAACAGTTTATGAAAACCATTAATAGAGAAAAGGTGGGGCTATGAACTTACCGAGAAGCAATGAAGTAGATCAGAAGGTAAATGGATCTTTGAACGTACGAAAACCTCTAAGTACCACCTAAAAGATGTGGCGCGACTTAGAATGATGAAATAAAGTTCAATATATAAAAACAAACAAAAGTTCATAAGATGTGTTTTCAAATTAAGCATGGCATTGCTTAAGGTTTTTATAAAGTATCATTCACCCAATATATGATGAACAACCTGACCTAATATGAACTTAAACATGTACTCATTTTCACCCTTTAACATTCTAGTTCATTAACGTTTTTAATCCCATTTTCAAGTTTGAACCAATACGTAAATTTCAATTTCTGAATTCATCCAAACTTATTATCCTTTAATTCCTAATCCGCAATTGCTAAAAATATAAGGGTTTCGCCTACGGAAAACATTTTGAGACTATTTTCCTGAAATGTAGGCCTCACATTTTCAAAAGTCTCAGAACCATGTGAAAAGAGTAATTTACTCCTGGCCATCCAAACCAGAATATTTCCAGATTTTTAATAAGTTTTGTAGTTTGGTTTATCTAAATTCTAAGTCTGCTAGTTTTATAAATGCTTAAATCTGTTGGAATATAGATTTGATATAAAAAGCATTTGTGTTGTGTTATTAAGTGTCAAAATGAGTTCATATGCTTCATAATTGGTTATGATTTTGAGTGTTAGTTCTGTTTCATTGCTTTTGTAAGGTTTTGTTCAAAACCAGCTTGTATACAAGTGTTTTAATTTTAAAGTCATGATTTGATCTTCAAATTTAGGTTAGATTGAATCTGTTTGAGAGTCTGAATTTTGTTGTTATAAGCTTTTTGGCCTTCTAGCTTTATCTGTTTTTGCTTTTTAAGGTCTCAATTCAATATTTGCTTAGTTTAATTAAGGGTTGCAATTAGCCATTTAAAACTTGAAAAAACCAAAACATAGGATTTTAGTTAAACTGCCATTTTCATAAGTCATTTTCATAGCTTATTAGTGTTCTCTAGTGCTTAATTTTTGCTTATTATGGAAGCTTATAGGTCAATCTCAATTTATTTTGAGCTTTTGAGGTCTAGCTTATTAGTTTAGCAGCTGTTATTTCACCTTAAAAAGTGCTCTTTAGACTGTTTTTAGTATCTTTTAGCCAAAATAGCTTAGTTGATTTTTAAGCTTCCTAGCTTATTGTATGCTTATATTGTGTTTAGATTTGCTTATTAAGTTTGGATAAAGGTGCTTGTAGCTTATTTGGCCTAGGTTTGAGCTTATTACAACTTATGTGTGAAATCAGTTAAGTCTAAAAGCTTAATAGCTTCCAAGTCAATCTGTCATTTTATTAAGCTTATTTATGGCTTAATTTTAGTTTTCAGAAAAGTCTTTTTTTTAAAAGTGTTTATTTTAGTCTTATTTAGCCTTTTCATTTTAAAAAATTTTGCAAAATAAAAATGTTAGGCCATATAGGGAAATCTCAGGTTTAGAACCCGAGACCCCTACCTTAACAGCCCAACACTTTAACCACTGCGCCCTTGGGACTTTTACATTAGTCCTTCATACCATTTTTCTTTTAAGCCATTTTGCAAGTTTAAGCTTTCAGCCCTTTTGGGCTTATTTCCAGCTTATTCAAATAAGCTGGTGAACCCATTTTATTTTTTTAAGTTTAGAATAGATAAAAGTACTTTCCTTAATTTTTTTAGATTTTTATAAATTAGTTTAATATTTTTTTAAATATTTTTAGATTAAATTAGTTTTTAATTCATAAAAAATAAAATAAAAGTCAAAAAATATAATTCTTTTTTCTAAAATTATTTTTTATCATTTAGGACTTTTAGAAATTAAATTTGCATTTTTAGGGTCAAAATTTGATAATTTAGGTTATTAGTCGCGTTTTAGGATTTCCGTTAACGTTTTGCGTTTAATCATTAATTGCCTTAATTGTTAGCTTGCCTTTACTTGCTTTTGCGTTTGATTAGTAGAAATAGAATCCAAAAAATCAAAACTTCAATTATTCAAATCACGCGATCACAAACTTAAACGAGATTCTCAATTCACGCTTCGTTAGGAAACGACCCGGAAGGTTTTGGATTTTACTTTGGTTAAAAGTAATTTTCTTAAATCCTTTTGGAATTCTTATTATATACTATAATTGATATATCACAAATTTAAACAAATTAGTGGGTCGTGATGCATCTATAATACGTTAGCCATCATATTTATATATGCATCCTTTCCCAGTTATACTCAGTATTTGGCTCACACAGCCCAGTGATTGACTTATCTAAGACGATATACGATAGACGATAATTACGCGCAAAAGCAAGTATAAGCGGAAACCGCACATGTAAATCCTATTATGCAAGCTATATGAAGGTTCCTAGGTTATAGTCTAGGCCAAACCACCTAGTTCTCTATAACCATTGGCTCTAATACCAATCTGTCACACCCTGTCAAAGGCGGAAACACGAGGCGTGGCGGAGGGATTGATCGTAATAACACATGGTATCAATATAGAGAACACTAAAATGCACACCAAATAAACTGTCACGGCGTTCTTCGAACACAAATGGATACTTGTGTCGTGACTTGTCGGATCATAACACATAGTCTAAAGTATTACAATCCAAGCTCACATACATGGGGTAATACAAGTCTAAAAATGATCCAAAATACATAACTGAAAACAAACTTCTAAATTTGTAGTCTTTCAAGGAATGATCCTCACAGGATTCTCTTAGGTCTGCCAAAACATCCAATCCGGACCTCAATGAGCATTTGCTTCACCTGAAAATGATACTCGAAAAGGTCAACACAAAACGTAGGTTAAGAGTATAAACCCATTGCTATGCCAAAATTTGAGTAGGACAATAGTGCAATATACCAGCGGAGTGCAAGCAAAATACATAACAATCCAATAACAATCATAGTAGTCATAGAATATCATAGCAATCAAGTCATACCAACCATTCAACAATGGTCTAAGCGCTTATAGTCCTCCGCACCTATCGCTTACCAGCTGGAGCTATATAGGTCGGCAAGATAGTTCTTAGTTATGTACCCCATAGCATGCATGAACATATACAACAACATTCACATACGCAATTATAGGCACATAACATTGTCCAAAAGCATAGAATTAGTTTTAGCACAGAAGTAAACAGTTTGAAATAGATTTGAGTATCATTTTCCTTCAAGAAAAAAAGTTTGAAAATGAGGCTACAAGAACTCACTTTCAACAAGGATGAATAGTACCTAAGAATTAAATGGTCAAACAACAGCGTACAACGGCGTCCAGTCACGTCCTAGCAATTTATGTCCGACTTAGATATATGTTTGAAATGTGTATTTGAAATTGATGCATAAGAGTTTTTGAAAATGTTTTGTATTACTGTTTTTAGTATTATTAGTTGTGTGGTGGTTGGCAATTTAGACTCGTAGAAAATACGACGAAGTATATACCTTAGGTATTATATACTTATACCATTAACGGAATTAGGTAAGTATAGTAAACAAGAATGAAGTAAATAGCAATTAAGTAATTAGGAATATATATATATTCGGGTAATTTACTCGGTAAATTCCAAGTTATCTAGATTAGATGTATAAACTATAAGAAATGACACGTTTTAAATACGCTAAACAATTAATAGCAGTTTTATTATTTAATAAATTATAAAATATAATTTTGTCTTTTAGTTGATTATTTAAATAATAATATTTTAGTATTTTGTCTTTTGTCGGATCTTTAAGAAAATAACTTTTACTAAAAATATTTCTAAGTATAATATTTTTATAAAATTTCGGCATGACCCGTTCGTTTATAAAACGCTTCCCAAGGTCTTAAACCTTATTTTTCCAACACTTTCCCCCAAATAAATTAATTTATGACAAAATGCCAAAATCCTACGTTTCTGTAACGTTTTATCAAAACACATTTTTCCCAAACGACTATTTTAACTATCCTTATATATACAAGTATAAATCGTTTCAAAATCTGTTTTAAACGTTTAAGATGATTAGTTTTTCGCTTATTAGGCCTTAAGGACCAATATTACTCTAAAATCATACATTTTAGTTCTTAGTTCATAATTAGCCCAATATCCAAATAACGAAAATATTAATAAGCCAAAATATCAATTTAAATAAGCACTATGAATAAGTAAAAAATAAGCTGAAAGAAAAGCCCCAAAATAAGCCGAAGCTTATTGGGCCTATGTTGGGCCGTGGCATGTATAAGCCTAAACAATCATTTTCAAAAGTATATTAAGTCCAATATTAAACCAAAAAGTTATAAAATAAGTAAATAAGCACTTTTGTATTAAAATAAGCCAAACCAAACAGCCACCAAATAAGTCGAGGCTCACGAGCCCAAGCCTAAGCCACGATTTGGGCTTGGCTTGTTCGGTCGTGACCTCTTAAGCCCAAAATAAGCCTTACGAGCTTATTATTTAGTCGTTAAGCTCCAAGGTACTTTTAGTTCTTCAAATAAGCTACGAAAATAAGCTATAACATTTTAGGACGAAAGTTGTAAATGACCAAAACCATTTTTCTTTTGTTCATTTTTACTACCGAATCCAAATAAGCCGAAATGCACTTATGTGCTTATTTATAATCCGAATAAGTTATAAACTCTTATGTGTTCAAAAATGTTATTCCACCGTCACAACTAAAATATTAAAATGACATTTTCTTTGTTTTCCTTTTCTTTTGACTTCGAACCAAACGCACCCCTTATTGATATTTTATAAGTTTTAAGCTTTTTGTTTTAAACAAAATGTCTACAACTCAAGCTTATACATCATTAGACTATCAAAAGTATAAAAGTTATTGAAAGATAATGACTTACAAGATAGGGTTTTGAAGAGGATTATAGCTTAAACGAACAACCCAAATGTTGTTTTGTTTACCAAATGATTACTAGAATCAAACCCGGATGTGTTTAGCTTTCAAAATCATGAACAAATTGAAAAAATGTATTGTTTGTGTGTGTTTGGTGTTCGACCGTAGCAAGAAGAGAAAAGGGGGAAGAGAGATTTTTCTTGTGTGTGTTTTGGTGCATGTGTGTGTATTTTTGAAATAAAGGAAGATATAGTGGATACATGCATGGATAAGTTTTCTAAAAAAGCATTGTTGTTTCCCTTGTGGTCCTAGTCGGTTAGGCATCCTAGGAAGGATCCTGGATGTGATTTTGTCTCTTGTCGGGTTGTCTAACGTTCTCGGTTCGTAAATAAAACTTGACCCGAAAGTTCTTGTATTTTAGTAAATGTAAAAATTAAGTTTAGTTAGTCTTATAATATTAAAGAAATAAATCTTATAGTCAAATTGTTTTATCTTTAGTACGGACAATAATTGGATGTGTCGGGACGCGTTGCTTGTCGTTTTTGGTTAAATGCGGGATAACTCTCCCGGTTAGTGATCAAACATAGATGTACGCGTTTAAAAGAAATAATCCAAGGAATAAATGAACTATTTAATGATTGAGATAACGATTGACTGCCGTTAACACGGTAACTGATTCGACGGAAACGATAAAAGTCAATAAAACAAAGATCTACATAGAACATCATAAGTCTGGAAAATCCGTAAAGGTTATACTTGCCAATACATAATATACTCAAATAATTATTATGCAATTACATACAAAAGGAAATGAACATCAGTTTCATGCACACTTGTGTGTTAAAATTTGTTGGTTGTAGTCAACTCTGCAAACCAGAAACTTAATCAGTTCTATTAGACCCGGACATGGGCTAACCCATTCCCACTCATCACATGCTACATATAATGGACGTGTTTTTCAACAAATGACTAGCAGTTATGTATAAATGGATGTGCCCAAAACCGGACTTTCGAAAGTGACAAATTGGTATCTGGGTTGGAAGAATCTTATCCTGACTAATATATTATCCAATGATCTTTGATTACTCATCATATTTAGAACATAAACTTTTAAAAAGGGTTACAGAAAATTAGGACAACAATGACACATTAAAATTGGCGGTTAATAAAATAAAGTCCATGCATCCTCATGTGGTTTGATACAACGATTAAGCATTTGAGATGTATACACACACACACATACATATGTGAAGTTATATCAAATTACCTGATTCGGTTCTTCAATTAGTAAAGGTCGGAATCTGCATGCTAATGCTTGATCCTTGTCAAAATACGTTTTATACTCATCCATTGTTGTAGATGCAATATGTTGTAATCAAAATGTTGTTGCTGAAAAACTATAGAAAAAGCCTAAACTAAGGTGGTGTTTGGATGTGTACTTTGAGAGCAATTAGGTAACACTCAAATGGTATCGACACTTATAATTGTTTGCCTAATATCACAAAGTCCGCTGCATTGGTTATGAATCCCAGTCTAAAAGCATCTACGAAATCATGGAACTACACTCACATGTTCCTCGCCTGCGCATCAATAATATGTTGCTTCTTTACCCGATCCTCTTCATTTCCCATTGGTATGTGCTTAATTACACATACCACTTTCCATTAAAAACAGACTTAAAATACTATAAAAGTACCAAAAATACATTGTATTTGTATGTTTGCATTTGTATTGTGCAGGAACGGATATTCAAGAAAAGGACAAAAAGAAAGCCAAAAACAAACAAAACCGAGCACGAAGTGGAAAAGACCAAGTCAAGTCAAAGTCAAAAGTCATCCACATGAAGAAAATACAACTTGAGGGACTAAAACTGCCAAACCGCAAGTTGTATTACAAAAGAAAAAGACAAGGGTCAAAATTGCAAACCAAGCAAAGATTGCATTCAAGTTATACAACTTGAGGGGACCAAAGCTGCCTACTTCCCAAAAAGCCATCTTTCCCGCCCCAAAACCCAGTTACAACTTGGATGTCGTCCCATACTTCTTCCCTGCAAAACCACTCGACACCCTAGCCAAAATCATTTCATCCACCCTACTATTTCCCAGCAGCATTAACATTGTTAGTGCTGTTAACATTATCTTCCTTCTCTTGATCAATACCTTCACTATCTTTTCTTGAATCATCATCAACCTTCTTTCCATCATCACTTAAAGGGTTGGAATCCATTCCCATCTTGAGAAATCTTTAGATCTTGGGAATATAGTGGATCAGTAGGTCATAATGGTAGCAAAATATAATTTTTGACAGGTTTTGTCTCCTTTCTAGCTTGACCTGCATTATCACTTGCTTTTGTACCTGCAAAACCATTAGACTGTGTACCTGCAACAATTAGCTCATAATTCATTATTCTTGTTAGTGCATCAATATCAAATAGCCAATCTGGTCCACTACCTACAACATTAGGTGTATTCTCACTAAACCTAATATGCAAGTTTTCTTCTACCTATCCTTGTTCTACTAGTTGGAATACTCTAAAGGCTTTACTATTTCAAAGAGTATCCAACAAAGAAATTCATCAGCCTTTACCATTAAATTGCCTAAGTTGATCTATGGTAATTAGTAGCTTAAAATAAAAAGTTTCAATAGTGAAAAAGCATTTTATTCTTAATTTTCACATTAGAAATTAGTTAAACAACTTTCAATATAATTTTTTAGTTTATTTTATTATTGTTTCTAATTTGGTATCCTACATCTTATCTGTTTATACCTAAAAAAACTAATTAATTATCCAATGACATATCTCAAACAATGGGCAACAGTTACCCAATTGGTCTCATAAAAACTTGAAGTTGGTGTTCTACATGAAAAAAGTTCTGGGGGTCTTGTTTATGATGCTTAACTCTAACACTATATTTTGCACATAGCAGGCAGTATAACTGCTTCTGCCAAAATTAACTTGGCCAAAACTTAGAATCAGCTAGCATAGTCTTAGCAGCCTTAATTAGTGTCCTATTTATCCTCTCAAGAACTCCATTTTGTTGAGGAGTTCTAGCTACATTATATTGTCTCAAAATACTCATCTCACCAAAACTGATTCATCTCTTTGTTTTTGAACTCAGTCCATTATCATATCTAATCACCTTAACCTTGTGATCTACTAGATTTTCTATACCAGTTATAAAAGACTTAAGAATGTCAATAGTCTCATCCTTAGTAGCTAGAAAGAAAACCCATGTAAACCTACTGAAATCATCTGTGACAACTAGGAAATACATTTTCTTCATAAGACTTTTTACAAATGTTGGACCAAACAAGTCCATATGCAACAAATGTAAAGGAAGACTGATTGAGTTCTCTGTTTTGGACTTACAAGAGGCTCTGTGCTACTTTTCCTTTTGACAAGCAACACAAGTTTAATCATTTTCAAAAAGTTTAGAAGGTAAACCTCTTACAAGATTTTCCTTAACCAATTTATTCATGGTTTTAAAATTTAAGTGACCTAGCCTTTTATGCCAATGTTTAGATTCATCAGATGTGGCTTTTGCATATAGGCAAGTTAAACCTCTTTTAGGAACTATATTCTTTAAATCAACACTATACATATTGTTCTTTCTAGGAACTCTAAGTAAAACTTGACTTTTATTAATTAACTTAATGTTTGGAGATAAAACAATACATTAAGTGTCATTAAAAAGAACACTATTATTTTTATCACACATTTATAAGACATTAAAGAGATTAAACTTTAACTCTCTCACAAAATACACATTTTCAAAATCTAAATTACTAGTTTTAATGGTACCTTTTCTTGTGATTTTCCCTCCTTTGGGGTTCCCTCCAAAAGCAACCTATCCTCCATCTATCTCTTCATAGTCTGTAAGATAGGACATGTTCCATGTCATGTGCCTTGAGCATCCACCATCAATCACTCTTTGATCCTGTAAATCCATTTGTGGATTGCCCTGCATATTAGATAAGAAAATCAGTTTCTTTTGGGGACCCAAGCCATCACTGACTTGGATTGCCTGTGCCAATAAAATCAAACCTTCTTTAGGAGTGATTTTTGCACTATTATGTTTAGATAATATGGTCTAAAACATCTTGTCTTTGGTTTCCAATATAAATAAATTTCTAAAAATAAACCCTACAATGTGAGGCACGTAACAGCTATTAACTTTTTTCACTACAACATTAACTACTACTTTTGGCCTTGCAGCATTAACTACTGCTTTTGGCCTAACAGTATTAACATTTTTATCTTTAACAGTATTAACCCTCTGATTAAAATTACTATTTTTAAATGCAATTTCTTGTGAATTGACCGCTTAACAGTTGAATGTGCTTTTTAGAAAGATATGACATTGGTCTAGCAGCATTCACTGTTGTTTTTGTGTGAGCAGCATTAACTTGTCTAGCAGTATTAACTGATACTAAGCCGGACTTCATTAGTATTGCTCTTGGAACCATGTTCTTTTTAGCATAGGGGTGAGTCTTTTTAGCAAAGTTTTGACGATTCACCCTTTGAGCATTGTTCCAATCAGGTTTTACCATCCTTTGTTTTTAAAACTGTTTATACTGGTAATTGCAATTAACCTGCAAATGATCAAAACTTCCACACACATAACAGGCCTTATTAAACATCTCAAAATTGCTTCCTAGTCTTTGAGATATCATATTGTTCTAATTTCTTTCATTGCCTTTTAGATTTTGAGTGTTTTGCCTATGTTTCTCAACTTGTTTAACAGTTTTCCTAGCAGTTTTCACTTGTTGCTTTAGTATTGACAACTCTATCGTAGCATTAATTGGTTAACTGTTTGCATTCTAAGGTTTAGGTTTGAGACACATTTTCTTCCTCACTATATGACACCCAATCTTCAATAATTGGAGAATCATTAGACTTCCTAACTACCTTAGACACTTCTTCATCAGACTTTCTGTTCTCAACTACAGGCTTATTAACAAACTCATCTAAACCAGTAAAAGACAAGTCAGGTGTTGGAGGCATGAAGTTTCCTGTGTAGGGAGGTGGAACTGCATTATAGCCTAAGCCTTTCTTGCAGTTGTCAACAATCTGACTTTCTATGAGTTTGTTTAAGCTTTTAGATGCATTTTCAAATTTGTCTACATTAAATTGAATTCCATCTTTTTCTTTTTGAGCTATTTCTAGCTTCTTCCTGAGCTCTCTGATAGCTATATCTTTACATTCAATTTCAAATTTTAAGACCTTTATATCTTGTGAATAAATAGACTCATTTGCCTTATAAACTTCAAGTTTCTCTTCTACTGACTCTAATCCTGACTTATAAGCTAGAACCATTAACTCAGATTTCTTAAAATCTTTATGTAGTTGATCATATTGAGATTTAAGGGTTTCAACAGTTTTCAAACAAGATTTTGAACAATTTGAATTGTTAGATACCTCTGAGTCAGAACTTGAAGATGAGTAAGCCATGAGTGCATAATTAGGTCCTTCCTCTGCCTGATCACTCCAGTCATACCCACCAAGACCATCACATGACACCAAAGCTGTGGAAGTGGATGTTTCCACAGGCACAGTCCTTCTTGTGCTTTCCTTGTTCTTGTAGTCTTGATTTCTTGGAGCTCTGCATTCTTTAGCAAAATGTCCCTTCTTGTGGCAGTTGTAGCACTCCACTTTGGACTTATCAAAGCCAACAGACTCATTGCCATTGATAGTAAGCTTCCTACCTGTATTCTTCAAAAACCTTCTAGCCCTCATAGTCAACATAGCCATTTGCCATCTCAAATCCATCTCTTCCAAATCATCTGGATGGATTTGTTGCAAGTCCTCATGTGCAAGTTGAGGATTATTTGGTTGACTAGCAAGGAATGCACAAATAACAGCATCACTCAAGTTGTCAATATTAGAAGCATTAACTTGAGTATTAGCAGCAGAAACTCCATTAGCAGTATTAACTGCTTGAGCAGTACTAACTGCTCCATTAGTGCTGCTATTGTTGTTATTTGAAGAGGACACAAAAGCCATGTTCTGTGTGCTTGAACTTGAGCTAGACATCCCTTTGACTTCTGGTTCATACACCTTAAGGTTGTTGTAGAGATCATCCATGCTCATTGTATCCAAATCAGTTTTATTCCTCCACACAACAACATGTGTGTTCCACTCAGGTGACAAACTTCTTAATAGCTTCTGGTTCACATCTTCTTGTGAAATCGTTTCTCCCAAAAGCTCCAACTGACTCACAAGCTTTTGAAGCCTATCAAAAGTTTGATCAAGCATCTCTGAGCTTGGAGCAGTAAAGTTTTCATATTGCTGCTTTAAAAGATTCCTTTGGGTCTTCTTTGTAGCTGCATTCCCACCAAATCTCTTTTCTACAGCTTCCATCAATAGCTTAGCATCCTTAATTGAGTTAAACTTTAACTGATGTTCATTAGGAATGCCCATCATTAAAGTACTTCTAGCTTTCACCTCTAATCTTTTCTGAGCCTTCTCTTCAGCAGTTGTAGGAGGCATTACTTTCTCAACACCCTCCACAACTGTTGTTTTTGGTGCAGTGTTTCCATTCTCTATGACTTCCCAAAGTGCATAGTCTATCATCTGGATGTATTGTTCAATCCTCATCCTCCATAACTCAAACTCACCCGGTTTGAGCATGGGAACTTTGGATGCAGCCACCATGTGTGCAGAATCTTGATCCATATCTTCTAGCAAAGTTTCTCAAAGCAACAAGCTCTGATACCACTTGTTGTCCCAGTTGTAGGATACCTCTTGTTGGATCCCACTTCAATAGATCAAATTCCTTAAGCTTGTTTAAGGTTTAGTTATATTAGATAAATCTAACATAACTATAGTAGAAACTTTGTTAAGTGTATTAAAGATTATGCGAAATCTAATCTTTAATATTAGAAGAATTCTTAATGAAACAGTAACACAAGATCACAATTCAACAAACAATAAAAGCTCCAATATTATTAAGAATAATACGAATACTCTCCTAGTATTAGGGTTACAAAACCTTGAAGCTATGAATAACACTTATCAAATCGGAAAAAAAAACATATATATTAAACTCTATACCCTAGGACCTCCTTTTATACACCAAGGAGTCCTAGCCGATTTACAATATATTCCTAAGACTTAGAATATTCTCTATGATCTATTCCATAAATAACTAATACTTATCACGTAAATAATCTTGATCTCTAAACAATCTTTATCCTTTCTTCTGTCTTTATCCTTTCTCTGACAGTAGAAACTCTTTCAGCAGTCTTAATCTTTGAGCAATAGTAACTTATAAACCAGCAGCATTAACTGAGCACAAGTAGTAGTAACTACTTAGAATAATTTCTTCAATCTTTACTAGCAGTACTAACTTTACACTAACAGCACTAACTTTATACTAGCAATACTAATATATACTAACAGTAGTAACTGTGAACTAGCAGTACTAATTTTATACTAGCAGCACTAACTAGTTAGCATATTTTTTTTTATTAAAGTTAATGAACATCACTACCTTTAGCTTAGCAGCAATAACACAAACCTGAGCAACAGTAACTCTAAGATCATCAAGAAGTCTTTTAATCCCGACAATATATAACAGAAGGCATTTGACCATTTTAGTTTTTTTGTAAATTTTGTTTCTTAAATTTTTTATTGTAAAATTCGGTTTTTAAAAAATTAGCAAATTAAGTCGTCCATTGCAAGATTTGAAGTTGGGTCTGCTAATTCACAAACAAGCACCTCAACCAATGGAGCAAGCCAGAAGATGTGATATACAATGAAAATCAAATATCTTATGCTTTAAAAAAATACCATTTAAATTTGGAAAATATATTAAAAAAAACTAAAATCGGCTGTTTTGAGATAAACACAGGTTTTCTCTAGATAAACCCTAATAGTTGTATTATTCATTCATTCGTATCGCATTATAAACTGAGGTCTCTTTCAGAATCCTATGTTTTTTTTTCTCAAAACCTTAATGGAACTGTGTTTTAAAGGTATACGATTAGGGACAATATGCACTTGGAGATTTTCTAAAAACTAAATCACAAGAAGGTGTTAGAGTTTTGCTTATTGTGTTCGGCTGGGAAGAAACATAGTTGGGTCAAGAAACAGGTTTGTTATAATCCGGATAATCTATTCAAAGGTTAATTAAGTTAACTGTGACAATTAAAGTTGGAATTTATTTGTAACTTAAAGGATTAATAATAAGATTTGGTCATATTTTGACTGTTTTCCACTTTCGGAAGTTGAAACTATCTACACGCACCACCACAACACTGTGATTGTAGATGTTGCTGGAATCGGTAGAATAAAACTTGTATGTTTTGTTGGGGGACTTGACCTATGCAATGGTCGATATGAAAATCCGAATCATCCAATATTTAAAACTCTAGAGACACTACATGTAGATGATTAGCACAAATGTTTAGTTCTTATATATTTGTTAGTGTTGCAGGAGGCATTATGAATAACACACTTCGACCCACAATTCCAAGCATTGTGATCCTGAGTGAAGTAGACTAATGGAGCTATGTTAGGCCCCTGATCCTGCAGTGAGGCCGACCTTCACTGAGATAACGAATCAATTACGTCTAATGTCTGATGCCTGCTAAAGTAAAGGACATGCTCACAAGACGCTTAGAATGATTTCCTTCTGTCTAAAACGCGGGTCACATATATACAAACATGGTATACTTTATCATGCATAAACCCATATTATTAACTATTGTTATTGTATTGTTTCCAATTGAGAAGAATATTAATAACATACATGTCAAGTTGACAAATTTATATGTAAAATCCTTATGCATGTACTAATATAAATATATAAAAGTCTTAACATGTTTTGTAGTTGATGGAAATTTTGCTTCTACAACATGCATCGTTTGTACCGATTTTTATGGAGATGGAGATGAGGATGAACTTATGTTCTTAACTGTAAGTTTGTTTCATTATTTCCTTATATTTAATAATAAACGTCTTTTAGTATAGTAATTTGTACAATGAGTATTGAGTTGAAAGAAATGGCTGATCGGATAATCAACATGCGCAAACAACTATTAGAGGCCTTAATAGTAAAAGGTAATACTACTATGCTTGTATTTTTCTATTAAAAGGTAGAGTAATACCGGAGCCTTATCATATGGTATATTTATTCTATTTGGTGCCACAAAAACGGTCCATTTTCGAATTTAATTAAAAAAACACTTTTTAAAATTTTATAATTTAAAAACTTTAAAACATTATAAATACCCAACTTATTACACCCATTTTATACACACATTCAAACCATTTTTTTTAATTCTCATTTCTATTAACATATGGTTATCTCTTCAAACCGCCGTGGAAAGGCCAATACGACACGACCATGGACAACAACGAAAGAAATAACGTTGTGTACAGCTTGGTGCAACGCGATGGAAACGTACGGGTCAAGAGACATCACGAAAAAAGGGGGTTTTGGTCGGATATTTTTGATAACTTTGAGAAAGACATGGGAAGAACTATTCGAGAATACGATGGCATCGTCTCCAAATGAAAAAATTCGATTCGTCCAAGTTGTTGCGTTTAGTGTCGTTTACGATGGTGTCCAACGGATGGACGAGAACGGGTCTTCTGACCTCGTTTTGTTTCAAAATGTGTTAGCCGAATTTCAAACTGTGTACGGACATCCCTTTACAATGGTGGCGTGTTGGAGAATTTTAAAAAATCATCCTGCTTGGACAGAAATTGAAGTGCCAACATACCAACAACGTAATAATTAAGTTTAGTTTAAGTTTGTAATGTATTTTATTTTATTATGTAATGTTTTTTAATGTATTGTTTTTAAATGTATTGAATAATTCAGTATTTATATTTTCAAATTTTAAATTCCAACGGCTATTTTTCCATTATAAATACCCCTCACCATCTCATTATTTTCTCACACAACTTCTTATCCAACTCTCTCACACATTCAAACCACTTCTATACACCACGCTATGCTAACGAACAAAATGAGGTGCGGAGATGCTATATTAGTCCGATACCAAATAGGAACAAGAAAAGGAGTATCAGTTGATTAACAATTTGTTGGGAGAGATAAATCGTTATATGCTCTAGAATTTAGACCGGACTGAGGAGGAAACGAGGGTGACTTCGCTACCTCTCGACGAGCCACTAAAAACCTTCAGTTTGCAAACTCTGCGTTTGAGCTCGGTATCCGGACAGCGTATCGGCATATCTTGGACGGCGGCTAGAGAAAAGTGATTGAAAATTTGTTGACCAATGATTGGTTTTTCTTTGACTGGATTTGACTGAGGCTTGACTTTTCGGGCTTCGGCTTTGTACTCTTCTGATCCTCGTGTCCGTGCTTGCTCGCTTTTGATTGTTTTCTTGTGATTTCTGACTTATCCGTACCTGCATACACAAAACACAAATACAAGCATATTTTTGTCATTTTTGGTCCGTTTTGGGTTTAATTGGGTTATTTTAAGTACAAACGGATATGTGTATTCTACACTTATCATAAGTCGTCGGAGAAAGAAAGCTAATGTGACACCGAAAAGCGCAGGTCGGGACCGACTGCCATAGTGGACGGCCTAAGTGTTAAGCCATTATTAACTCATATATATCGTTTTGGGACCGTTATAACATGTTTAATAACTTAGAACAAAAGGCTAGACTTTAACACAAAATATCCAACATGACAAACAATTGTCATCCATAGACAACAGTATCCAACCAAGTGATATAAGATAAGGAGGCAAAGCCATCCATATACTCATCGTCCAATGAGAACCATCCATGTGTAAATAATCATCTTTGTATGAGAACCCACGTATTTGTTACAAAAAATGGTCACAATAAGTTATTCAAAACTCAAAAAACTGGTCACAACAAGCAGCATTAACCATGGCTAGCCTCCAACTCAAAACTGGCTTGACCTCCTCATTGACCACCACAAGACCAGTTGCACCTAAAGGCCTTTCTGGTTCACCTCTTAGGGCCTTCCCTTCTTCCAAGAGATCTTCTTCCACCATTGTGGCTGTTCAAAGTGAAAAGGTTATTTATCCTAGCTGTTTTTTTATTCAAAATATGTTTTGATATTTGACTTAGAAGTTACGTAAGCCCATGTTACAAAGAAATCAAAATTATGATAAAGGTTTCACCTACATGGAAATGATGTTTAGGTGTTATATGAATTATTGATGCATGAATATATGTTTGAATATTGTTAAAGCACATTACTAGTACAAGTGTACACAATGGTAGACTGATAGTTTCCTAGTTGCAAAGGTGATATGATACTTGTAGAAAGTATAGTTGTCTAATAGTTTGATATCACTTTGTGTTATTTTGAAACTTTTCGGCTTGTATAAGCTTACCATGTCATAATAAACTTATATAAGCCAAAAAGTTTCAAAATAAGCCCCAACAAGTGAGCTTATGAAACTTAAGCCGAAAATCACATAAGCCATAAGCTATAAGCCTGCTATATAAGCTTAAATAAACACCCCAACAAAAATAGATTTGTGAGGAAATATTATGATCTTTATTATCAATACATATATACGAGAAAATCATATTAGGAAGTCGAACTAGGTAGGATTCTATTTGAATGTGTTCCTTTCCCAATGTCGTCTTGTAGAGACTTGTGACAAATTTGGGTTATATCTAATGTTCTTATTCAGCTTAAAGCCCGCTCCTCTTACGGGCATACGTGTTAATAACAAATCCTAACTATGGTTATAACAAGACGTGGTAAGTGCGTTAGCAAATGGGTTGAGTTTGGGTTGGATTGAAGCGTCGATACTGTTTTTGTAGCTATAGGTGACATTCAACTCGTTTGACCCATGCGACCTCACTTATTTTGTAGCTAAGTTTCTCTAATTTACTTGTTTGACCCGTTTATAGATTAATACAACACGAGTTAACATATTTTTATCGGTTAATTGAATTGACATATCTAATGAATGTGTTGAACTCTTATACGCTTAATCTAATACTCACATGATACAATTGTGCAGCCTACATACCAAGTCGTCCAGCCCATCAATGGTGACCCATTCATCGGAAGTCTCGAGACTCCAGTGACATCAAGCCCACTGATTGCATGGTACCTCTCAAACCTTCCAGGATACCGTACAGCCGTGAACCCATTGCTTCGCGGTGTTGAAGTCGGTCTAGCTCATGGATTCTTCCTAGTTGGCCCATTTGTGAAGGCAGGCCCATTGAGGAACACAGAGTATGCAGGTGCAGCTGGATCACTAGCCGCAGGTGGGCTCGTGGTTATTCTTAGCATCTGCTTGACAATGTACGGGATTGCTTCGTTCAAAGAAGGTGAGCCATCGATCGCACCATCGTTGACTTTGACCGGAAGGAAGAAGGAGCCAGACCAGCTTCAAACAGCTGATGGTTGGGCCAAGTTTACTGGTGGATTCTTCTTTGGTGGGATCTCTGGTGTCACTTGGGCTTATTTTCTTCTTTATGTTCTTAACCTTCCTTACTATGTTAAATAAGTTCGGCCTCTTTTAATTCGTATTGAAACATGATCAGTTCAATTATGATATACTTTGTGGCTTTGTGCTATGGAATTTGTAACAGCTTATAGGGCTTAATCATTATTAAACCAAATGTGTAATTACTCAAAATTTCCTATTTTAACAAAACTGTCAATGTTGCACGTTGAAATATAGATGCAACACGATGTCTATACCACAAAGATCAACATGATCATTAGCATGGATAGATCTACTTGTATCAAGTATGAAGTATCTCTACAGAAGATTCTGAAACAACAATATATATATATATATATATACGTCAGTTAAGTGTGTGTCAACTTCTGCTATGATGGCTCGCCGGTTAGGGACGCAAAGCATATATAATGTGAGAGATGTCGAGTCGAGGAAAAGTGTCATTTGTCTGCGTTTACGGTGTTTTACCTCTCACATGATATATAAGGATGCATTACACTTTTTAGTGTGTCAAACAGGTGCCCACAAATATTTTCAAAATGGTTACAACTATCTATTGCAATTAAGATTCTTCTCATGACATGGATTTGATTATATATTTCTTACCATTGTGAATTTATAATCTATACATCTGGTGCTGATTAGAAAATATAAATAAATATTGTTTTGACAGAAATAAGCAACATAAGATCGGCCTGAATGTTTCGAATGTTTCTGTAAAGTACTCGAAGAAAAGCTAGACGAAAGATTAGCATGGCCGCATCTTAATTTAAGCTCGGTGCAGTAGTTATGACCATGAATCAAGGATGTTTTAGTATGGTCAGCTACTCAGCTAGATGCAATAAAAGAAAATCTAGTTGTCATAGAAGAAACCAGTTTTTCATTGGTAGCTATGTTTAATCCCACATTGTAAGAGAACACAAACAAAAGTATGTATATAAAGAGTGGATAATCAAGCAGAACTTTACTTGAACATGAACTATCCTATAGGCTCATACCTCTATATTAAAAGACATGTTTTTGAAGTCGGTTTTTATACGTTTTAAACGTTATTACACATTTTTTTGTTCGTTTTCGTCCTTTTTGTTTGTTCTCGTACGTTTTCGAACATTGTGAATGTTTTTGTCCATTTTCGTACGTTTTCGAACATCGTGAATGTTTTTGTCCATTTTCGTACGTTTTCATTCGGTTTTTATACATTTTTGTCTGTTTTTGTGCATTTCGTACGTTTTTTGTTCGTTTTCATACGTTTTCGTTCGTCTTGATCCGTTTTTCTCCGTTTTCATTCATTTTCGTACACTTTCGTTCGTTTTCATACATCTTTATCTGTTTTTCTTCGTTTTGATACGTTTCGTTCATTTTCGTACATTTTGTACATTTTTATACGTTTTCATACGCTTTTATTCATTCGGTAATCACTAAAAGTTTCATGCGTTATTGATGACCTTTTTCTTTTTTGCATGATTAAACATATACATTGTTGTTGGTTGAGATCACAATATAAGGGCCCGTTTGGTTGGAGGGTGTGGGAGGGTTTAGCCTCAAAGATGCTTTTAAAACTTTGTTTGGTATGTGACATGAGTTTTAAAAATAGGCTTCACACCCTCCAACCCTACCATACTTAAATCATGGTAGTATGGGTGGGTTTTTAGTGGATTAGGGGACTCACGTCGCTTTCTCTCTATCTCTCTACATTTAGATACAATTAATCTAATATTAAATATAAATATAAATATATAAATTTATAATTTATCTTTTTATAATATATTTTTTTTGCTACATTAAATTCAAAACCAAATTTTAATCCTAATCCAAATCCTAAACCCGTCTACAAACCAAACAGACCCTAAATAACTCAACAAGCTCAGCATGATATACGCATAGCTTTCGATTTGCCTTACAATTTTTTGGACTGAAGATTGGGTGGAGTCCTTCCTTTTGGAAGAAGCTCTCCAAAAATAGGCGTATGCCAATTTATACAACGCGCACACGGTATTTTTTAGTAAAAGGCGAAAGAATAGTTCGCTTTATGCTCATTGCTTGGTTGCGTGCCTTTCAACATATGTAGCTTGGTCATTATATACACCCTTTCTCACTCTCAACTTTCACTGCTGAAGCTTTGTGGGATAAACCCAATTTTCAATACCTTCAAAATATTTCATTTCCAGTTTACAAATTTCAGTTTCCATTAAGATTTCACAACATTTTTAGGATAAATACTTTCGATTATTACTAGACGAATACCCGCGCATAGCGCCAGAAATTCACTTTCAAGCATTAGTAGACTTTTAGTTTATAGACTTATGCTTTCCTTATTTGTTTGTGATTTGAATTAATTGGCGTGAACTCTTCCTTTTTTGTTTATGATTTCAATTAATTGGCGTGGAGTTTTTCAAAGTTTCCTTAGATAGTTGGTTTATATAGATAGGGAGTATAGGAAAATTCAACATTTAACATTCAAGAATGGGTGATTTTTCCTTTATAATGTAATATAGAAGTATGTGAATGGAACCGATAATAATATCTAGCATGTCAGTTCAAATGTTTTTGTGAGCGATGTTTTTATCAAATCATTGATGATAAAAATTAGGTTCTAAAGTGGGAAACACGATAATTTTTTAGTAAACATATGTGTTTTGGCCTATTAGTAAAAATAAATGAACTCCCTAATCTTTTGACATAATATGAATAAAAGATATACATTGTAAGAAATAATTAATATGAGGCAATCAAAATGTTATCTCCATATCCTACATTTGTGTTACGAGAAAGTAAGATATATATAGACTTTATAATTATAATTTATAATTCTTTTTTATATCAAAAGTAAAATAAAAGATTATCATAATTGCTCAGTCATTGACCAACTAAGTCATAGCATCCCTTAATCATCTGATATTGATCACGTTGGCAGTTACGGGTAATTTGGCATATATAACATCACATGTTTGTGAAATCAGCCATCCATATTTGACAAAATCAGCTCCATCATAAATGCTAATATTTGACAAAATCAGCTCCTTCATAAATGCCAATATTTGACAAATCAGTAATTGATATGCATGCCAATTATACACGAGCCTCAATCAAATAATTTTCCTTTTATTATGGAGTGATTGATGGAAAGATACCCATATAAACACATCTTCGTTATATTCCTTCCATAATCTCCTAAAACAAATCACAAACAAGTCTGCATAATCAAGAAAGATTGGATGGTAGCAGAACCCAAGTTCGGTCTACGACGACATTGATCACATTCAGGTTTCTGTTCATGTACGCGATTATGCCTTCATTTTTTTGTTTCGTTTTTTCTAGTGCGAGTTTAGTTCGGGTTGTGGTTTGTGTTTTGGTTCGGTTCGAGTCCGTGTGGGACTTAGGTTCTGGCTCACGATTGGTATTTTAGTTGTTCGGGTTAAAGGTTCTGGTTTGTTCGCTAGAGGTTCAAGTCTGCACTCACGATTGAGGTTCGATCACACTATATAACTTATGCTCGTTGTAGTTCGTGATAAAGCATAAGTTTTAGGTTCATGTGTTCATATACACGTTGGTTCTTGGGTTCGATGATTATGATGATGATGTTCGTGTCTGTACGTATTCGAGTTTGATTCAGTGCTACTACTCGTCTTCATTTTCACTATCGAATTGTGTCTTGTTTGGCTTGGAGGTAGTTCTTTTGCCGTATTTGCATAATAATCACTTGATACGCATGAGTGTGATATTAGTTCATTCTTGATTCCATGCTAAAATCATGCATGCAAATATGATTAATATCAAAATTGGCGAATCCTTTATACACTTAGATGATACTTATGGAATCGATATATTTAAACAAGATGACATGTATACTATTAATTACTTTAGCGTTTTTTGCTATGAGAGAAAGAAATCATTTTCTGTTGCTTATACTTATACCACATAATGAAAAGAACAGTGTTTATACTAAACGAAACCTAGAAGAGAAAGGAAATAGAGCATGAAGACGTATTTCTATGCCTTCCATAGTTTGTTTATAATTTTATATAATAACCCTCACAACTATTTAATTGGATAGTTATGTCGGGCTTTCTCAGTTTTGGACCGAACCGACCCGAGATCGAAAAGTGCAAAATACTTGGAATCGAGGCAAAATCGGACCGATGTATGCATGATTTTATTAGTATTATGTTTTCCTATGGTTGTACAATATGTATATATCATTGTACATTTATGTAATGGGGGTGTTTTAATAGATTATTAATTATATTTGTATGTATTAATTGTGAGGTTTTAATTATGTTTGTATGAGTTGTACAATATGCATAGATGCGGTAACATTGCTATCTTAATTATGTTTGTATGTTTTAATTGTCTAATTATGTTTGTATAAGTTGTACACTATGCTTATTAGTGTGTAAGTTGAAAATTCAATATTTCAAGATTTCATGCATTAAATTTTCAACATTTCCTAAATTAGCAAATTTTCAACTTTCAAAAGAATCCTAAATCTCCTTTATAAGGAGTATAGAAGTATCCATCAAGCACATTTGTAAACACGTGCGTAGGCGATAATGAATCAATACTCGACCGAGAGGAAACGCAAATCGTTATCGGTCAGTTTCTAAGTTTTGTTTACACAAAAAACCTTAAAATTAAAAAGTTTAACAAAAAATGATCCACACTGCGACACACTGTCCTCAATACTATCTTGAAATACAAATGTAAATGGTATTTTGGTATTGAATTCAAAGCTCTGGAACCAGTCCACGAACGTGACCTATGATGGGTAGATCAAAGGTTAAACTATTATCATTATATATTTTATCATAACAGATGTAAAATGCACTATGCATTTTAACAACTGTTACTAATGTTAGTCCAGCACATCCCTAACGTTAGTCCAGCCCATCCCTAACGTTAGTCCAGTCCATCCCTTGGCCTATGAAACGTAACCACCAACCACAAAATATATCTGTGTCTCCTTTTCCAAACGATTCTAGGTCTCACATGCTACCTCTCTCTCTTCTCTCTAAAAGTGTGTACTCTCTTTCTCTAATTATATACGTTGCTAGAATTTAGATTCTGGATATGTGTCGTTGGGTTTGTCAGGGTCAGATGAGGGTTAAGAAAAAAAATACCCTATATTGTTGCACGGTTGGGTTTCATATTTTGGGGCTGTTGATTCATTTGTACATCAAACTCCATGGAAAGGTTTAGTAGTCGATTGGTTCTTAATTGCTGCTACTAAAAGGATTGGTTGAAAACCATGTGAGTATCCTTGCACCTATTTTCCTTATTGTAATTTTGTTGTTGTTCTATTATGGGTTTCGAGGTTGAACCGACTGATATTCAAATCAGGTAAAAGGTATTCGTTGTGTGCTGATTGAAATAATAGTATTTATGATGTTCACGTTTATATGTTTTGTCCCCATAACATATGGACGTCAGGCTGGTAGTTTGATGGGGTTACTTCAATCAGATTGTTGTTGCAGCCAAGGTAAATTGGCGAGGTAACATGACCCGGGCTATGCTTGCAATCACAAATACTGTTTTGTTTTGCTTTTATATTTGCAGACATTGGCTGTGGTGATCTGTATAATATGTTGTCTTGCCGCGGTTAGTGGAAGGATGGCAAAGTGCGAGTATTGCTTGCCTCAGCAACCTCCATGAGCGCAGGCACATCAATTACTCCGAGCCAAATTTATTATACGCAGTGGATGACCAATAGTTTGTGCAGTGTCTCTGCCGCTCTTTGGATTGGCAGTAGGATAGGTTCATCCTTATTCCGAATTGTGAGTTTAGCAACCCTATCAAATTGCTACTTTTTTTTGTTGGGGTTTTTGAAATTTTAGTGCCTGTCTATTCGTCTGCTTATGGTTCTGCTTATTTCAAGAATTTTAAAAATAAGTTGATCATGAATTTGCCTTTGGATTCTCTTATATTATGCCGGTCTTAAATTGATATTCGAATTGGGTGAAGAGACAGATACATATCTTTTTTTAAGTTTCTATGGACCATAAGCAGATAAAATAAGCACTCCCTGGCTTTGTGGTGCAATTATTTCTATTTTTTTTGTTGGGTTTATATAGCCTTTTAAACTCAATAAGTACCGTGTTGACTCTTTCTTTGGTCCAGATGTTTGACAAATGCGGTTAGTTTCACACATGAAAAAGTGTGGTTTAGCTACAGCCATTTGACGTGATATACAATTACTATGAAACAGAACTGTTGCATATAAGGTGTACCTATAAGCTTCGGTTGCTGATCGGGCATTCGGTGGTATTTTACCCGTATCTTGGCTCGGCAACCCGGATGGGATTTAAATAAATGCAACCGGAGTTTGCAGCCGTGACGGTGTTGGATCCCCCTTTATCCTATTGCTTCTGATTTTGGAATACCTCATTGACATATGAAATTGTTTTGTACATAAGAATGTGTACAAACTACGATTATTAGCCGTACGTAAGCTGTGTATGTATTGTGTATAAGCTGTACTCATAATGTTTACTTCTGAAGGACTGAAGGTACTTTCAACTAAAGGAAGTTAAAAATCAGCTTGACTTCAGACCAGAGAACTTGACAACGGATAAAAGATTCATAGATCAACACCCTCGTCTGGAACTGATCATCACGTTTGAACTTATTTGCTTGTCGAATTTCTTTTTCCTTCGATCTTCCAACTCTTTAAATCCTTCCATCTGAAAGTATATGTTACTCATCTTAGACCATTTTACGTTTTTGGATTGTCGTACAGTATTAGAAGAAATGAAGTGATTGTGAGTCTCATTTTTAGTAAATCTAAAGAGAAATGAGATGGAGCGGGTTTCATTTTAGTTATGCGGCTGAATATCTGGGAGCTCTTACCTGTTGGAACTGATCCATAGATATGGGATTGCCATGTAAGGAAATATTCTGTAGGGTCTTGCATTCTTTTAATAAACTTGAACAAATCTGTAAAAGACACGATGAAGAATTCTTTATAACCATATAAGTATATAACCACTAAGCATAGTGACTCCAAATGAGTGAGACTGCAAACTGAAGTAAGAAGTGTTTCAATGGAATTTTCTAAGTAAAACAAATGAACCGTGAAATTATCAGTCGAAGCATTATGAAAAAAAGAAGTTTATGTTACTGTCCAGAGTGAATTTGGCATTGATGACAAACAATGAAGTGGAACCACAACAATGTGCTCTTTTAAGGTTTAGTCCCTTTACCCTCGGGTAGGGGTGTGACCGTCTTAGAGGTGGCAATTTGAGACCCATTGGTTAAACATGGGTCTTGTTGGGTTAAATTCTATTAGGGGATGAGTTTAGTTGGGTCTCCCTAAGTATTATAGATAGGTCTAATTGGTTGGTTGATAGAAAGTTCAATTATATAACAATTACCCAACGGGTCTAGGCGGGTCAAAAAAAAGATTTTTACTAATTTTTTCACTTTTTTTATCTTTCACCAAAATTTTTTAAAATAACTCGACCAAAACACATCTAGACCCGAACCCGTTTAGACCCATGACCCGTCCCACCTATTTTGCCACCTCTAGACCGTCTACATCTCACCTACCCCATACCTCGCTCCGGTGGGAATGGGTATTTTTGTTGTTTGTTGGTGTGTTTCGGTTTTCTTAGGTTTATCGGGTGTGATTTTGCATTTGGTTTGCCGGTTTTAGGCATTCTATCTGTGAGGAAGTATTGTATGTGTTGTATGTTGGTTTAGTGTTTGTAACTCTAACATCTTGCTAGCTTTCTTCTTTTAATGCAAAGTGATATATATGTAGTTAGAGAATTGGTTAGTGCCATATGAAGTCACTTACATTGCGCAAGCTTCCTATGGTTTCAGGCAGGCTGGTTAACAGGTTGCGGGAGATGCATAACCGCTCTTGTCTCACAAACTGACCCACTGTAACAATGGGCTAGTCAAATCTCTATTATGCATATACATGTCTGTATATGTATTTATGTGTATGTGTTGTAGATATGTATGTGTGTATCTGTGGGTAAATGTGTATGTGTGTCTCTGTATAGAGCTATAGATAACATGCTTGTCCTAATCACAAAAGAAGAATCATACCTTGACGCATTTAAATCCCGAAATGGTTTAAAACCTTAAGTTGCTTATTTTGTGTAATGCATTACAACCATTAGAAGCGTTTCTCAAGATATTGTAGGTACACACATTTGCTTTAAAGTTTATTTCAATGGTCTGGCAATGTAGTAAGTTGATTCCCATCAAGCATGATAAACTTTATAGACTGATGTTTCCCGAGATTCATTGGGAGATGCCCAATTATGTTAATTGCCGAAATCTGAAATCAAGGTATCGCCATATCAGATATAAAATTCTTAGAAATCAGAAGATTCCAGAAGTCGCTTAGTTTTCCCAGATCCCAAACTATAAGCTAAAAGTTAGAAAATACAGCTAGGATATGTTCCGAAAATACAGGTGTAATGATGAGAAGATCAGTATTTACCAGCCTCTGCATACTTTTTAGTTTGCTGATCTCCTCCGGGACATCAACTACAATAATTACAGGGCACAAATGCACAGTAGAGGTTACAATGTACAAATATTCTTGAAGCATGAATCGTTTAAAGAAACTGAAGTACACAAAAACGAAATCATTAAACTAATTCACTGTTAAAGAGACACCAACTGTGAGCCAATGCACTTCACAATAATTTGCAATAGCAGTTACAACAGTAATAAATGTCTATTCTAAGCTTGTAGATACACTGATACATACTAGGATTACTCTTCCACAATCCATCATGCATCTTCTTTATCTCAAGGGGTCTTTTTAGTATATTTGTAAGCGCGTTATATTTATACTAGATTAATCCTAAAATCTATGAATTGATACATATGAAATGAAGAAGATCAGCTTATAAAATCATTTTTACTGGAAAACTGTCTCACAATCTAACCTCCTGAGTAAGTTCTCCACATATTCCTTTTCTGATCAATATTTTTCAAGTGTTAGGAACCTATACATCAGAAGCTCAAAAAGTCATCCCTTTTCCAATGAAGCGAATATACGATCAACTTTTCATCTAACAAATACGAGATATCTACTACCGGATCTAGGAAAAACACACAGGAACAAATAATTTGTCAAATTACCATTGAAATAACAGATGTATTCCAGAAAGAAATCATCCTAGAACTAAAGAAATCATCCCTTAATTTGTTCAGCTCTAGAACTTCATCTGGAAATGACTGTTTCACCAATCACACCAAGTTAGTGCATTATACACTGAAGTATATATCAAACACTATATCTCACGGTTCAATATTATAAATCCATGTTCCAAATCATAATGCAATTAAAATAAAGAGACATACTAGAACAATCTGAAACCCCCAAAAAACTAGGATAAGTCAATATTGATTTCATTACTTTAATCTATGGAATGATAATGAAATCATACCCTGGTTCTTAATTAGGATATACTACAGCAATGCAGCCCGTGAATTAATATATCCTTTGCATCTTGCTGGCACTAGTGCACCTCAAACATATGACACTCCCATAGTCCCAATATTCAAGCCAATAAACCCATACACGCAATAGTTTACCAGTTCACTGTTTACTATATTTACAATAGTAGGATCACTTATAAAGTTACTAAAGCTTTTGTGCATACAGGTTTTCCGGCATCCAGATCTTTTCTATTGGTAGCAAAACTTTAGAGTTAAGTCTAGTTGTAAAAATTTCAATCTATGACCACATACTAACTTTACTTCAAATGTTCTTATTTTAAAATAAATAGTGTGCCAAATATATATTTATATTTGAATGATGATCTAGCTTTCTGAAAAACAAAAATTTGGAGGTTTTATGCGCTCTTAGCTATTTTCAATTCTACCCATTTAAACACAATAAATTGACTCACTCGTCAGTAAAATGAGTCAAACTCAACTATATAACAAGTCCACATGAAAAAAATACAATAACTGGAAAGTTGCAGGAGGGGAGCCACATACTTCGTAAAATCGTCAACCAAGTTAATCGTGATATTTGGTTTCCAATATGAGATGTACTCCGTGGGACCATCATCCTTCGAATCAGCTTCTGGTTCTTCAACACCCTGAGCAACATATACATCCATCGACAATTTAGACTATTAGTCACATGTCAAAACATTGGATTAACATTTCATTAAAAATAGTAAGTTGCATCTTCTAAATTAATCAAAATATATAGTGTGGCTTTTTTTAAATTTTGCAGGACAGAGGGTTTGACAGATTTTTTAGGTGCTGGGGGACAAAAGTAGTCAATCAACAGAACAATATAACAAGCAACCATCAAGCTTCAATACTAAAACATTCCTCTGCTACATGCAAACCACCACTTAACATGCATGTCTAAAGAAGCGTTTGATTCAGCCACGCTTCTATAAACCCATCATATATACAGAAGTTGCCAGGTTTCTATATAGACTCGGTAATAAAATAAATCAAACTCTCGTGGATCAAAACTGTGGATCACAAACCTCAGAAAATGCTTCATCCTCATTAGTGCCTATGGAGTTTCCCAGAAGACTCTTCTTTTTGTTTGCTTTTGACTTGGGCAAGTAGTTGTCAATGATCTGAACATGCAGGAATTTCTATTACTAGTAAAGGCACACACCTCTGCTGATACACAAGCATACTGATCAATCAGAAGTTAAAATTGATGACCACCTGATCCGTGTCATCTAATTATATATGCATTCAGGTCTAACCTTGTTTATAATTTCTTTTCGTATCATTCCTTAACCTACTCTACTAACTTTTTTGTGTGCTACTTCAAAAAATTAATATTCATCCCCTAGATTAACAATTTACATCTCTTATGTACATTTCTCATCACACCATCTTCGGATTACGAGTGTATACTTATCGGTAATTTTGTTAGTATACAAAAGTACTTGACATGTTTAAATAAACAACAGATAAATTAAAGTATATATCCGTTGCCAGGACACGAACCTGGGACTCCTTTGTTAGGGGAGCCGAAATTTAAACTGTTTGAATGATTGGGCTACAACGGATTTCATATACTTTGAATTTCCATCGTTCGTATACGAGTGTATACTTATTTATCATAAGTTTTTGTATACAAGTGTATACTTCTATTTCATTATTCATATACGAGGGTATACATTTCGGGCTTCATTATGTATACGAGTGTATACTTTTCGGTCATCATTCTTTGTATACGAGTGTATACATATAGGTTTTTATGTTTGTATACGAGAGTATACATTTCGGTCTCTATTGTGTATACGAGTGTATACTTGTCGATCTTGGTTGTTCGTATACGAGTGTATACTTATAAGTAACTTTTTTAGTATACGAGAGTATACTTCGCTTGTTTAAATAAATAAAAAGATAAATTAAAGTATATGTCCGCTGCCAGGACATGAACCTGGGACTCCTTTGTTAGGGGAGCCGAAACATCAACCGTTCGAGTGATTTGGCTACAACGGATTTCATATACTTTGAATTTTTCATTGTTCGTATACGAGTGTATACTTATTTATCTTAAGTTTTTGTATACGAGTGTATACATATTTTTAATGTTCATATACGAGTGTATACATTTCGGGCTTCATTATGTATACGAGTGTATACTTATCGGTCATCATTCTTTGTATATGAGTGTACACTTGTCGTTTTTATGGTTGTATACGAGTGTATACTTGTTTTCCAATGTTCGTATACGAAAGTATACTTTTCGGTCTTAATTGTGTATACGAGTGTATACATGTCGATCTTGGTCGTTCGTATACGAGTGTATACTTACCGATAACAATTTTAGTATACGAGAGTATACATAATTGGCTTGGTTAAATATAAAAAAGATAAATTAAAGTATATATCCGCTGCTATGACATGAACGTGGGACTCCATTGTAAAGGGAGTCGAAACTTCGACTATTTGAGTGAATCGGCTACAACGGATTTCATATAATTTGAATTTTTCATTGTTGGTATACGAGTGTATACTTCTTTTTCATTGTTCGTATACGAGTGTATACATTTCGAGCTTCATTATGTATACGAGTGTATACTTTTTCGGTCATCATTCTTTGTCTACGAGTGTATACTTAGCAGTTTTTATGTTTGTATACGAGAGTATACTTTTCGGTCTTCATTGTGTATACGAGTGTATACTTGTCAATCTTGGTTGTTCGTATACGAGTGTATACTTATCAGTAACTTTTTTAGTATACGAGAGTATACATTGCTTGTTTAAATAGAAAAAGATAAATTAAAGTATATGTCCGCTGCCAGGACTTGAACCTGGGACTCCTTTGTTAGGGGAGCCGAAACATCAACAGATTGAGTGATTTGGCTACAACGGATTTCATATACTTTGAATTTTTCATTGTTCGTATACGAGTGTATACATTTGGAGCTTCATTATGTATACGAGTGTATACTTTTCGGTCATCATTCTTTGTATACGAGTGTTTATCAGTTTTTATGTTTGTATACGAGAGTATACTTTTCAGTCTTCATTGTGTATACGAGTATACTTGTCAATCTTGGTTGTTAGTATACGAGTGTATACTTATCAGTAACTTTTTTAGTATACGAGAGTATACATTGCTTGTTTAAATAGGAAAAGATAAATTAAAGTATATGTCCGCTGCCAGGACTTGAACCTGGGACTCCTTTGTTAGGGGAGCCGAAACATCAACAGATTGAGTGATTTGGCTACAACGGATTTCATATACTTTGAATTTTTCATTGTTAGTATACGAGTGTATACATTTGGAGCTTCATTATGTATACGAGTGTATACTTTTCGGTCATCATTCTTTGTATACGAGTGTATACTTATCAGTTTTTATGTTTGTATACGAGAGTATACTTTTCGGTCTTCATTGTGTATACGAGTGTATACTTGTCAATCTTGGTTGTTCGTATACGAGTGTATACTTATCAGTAGCTTTTTTAGTATACGAGAGTATACATTGTTTAAATAGAAAAAGATAAATTAAAGTATATGTCCGCAGCCAGGACTTGAACCTGGGACTCCTTTGATAGGAGAGCCGAAACATCAACACATGGAGTGATTTGGCTACAACAGATTTCATATACTTTGAATTTTTCATTGTTCGTATACGAGTGTATACATTTGGAGCTTCATTATGTATACGAGTGTATACTTTTCGGTCATCATTCTTTGTATACGAGTGTATACTTATCAGTTTTTATGTTTGTATACGAGAGTATACCTTTCGGTCTTCATTGTGTTTACGAGTGTATACTTGTCAATCTGGGTTGTTCTTTATCAGTAACTTTTTTAGTATACGAGAGTATACATTGCTTGTTTAAATAGGAAAAGATAAATTAAAGTATATGTCCGCTGCCAGGACTTGAACCTGGGATTCCTTTGTTAGGGGAGCCGAAACATCAACAGATTGAGTGATTTGTTCTTACAACGATTTCATCTACTTTGGATTTTCATTGTTATGTAATACGGTAGTATACATCTGGAGCTTCATTATGTATACGAGTGTATACTTTTCGGTCATCATTCTTTGTATGCGAGTGTATACTTATCAGTTTTTATGTTTGTATACGAGTGTATACTGATAGGTTTTTATGTTTGTATACGAGTGTATAGTTTTCGGTCTTCATTGTGTAATCGAGTGTATACTTGTCAATCTTGGTTGTTCGTATACGAGTGTATACTTATCAGCAGGGACGGATGTAGAGTATGAAAATGGGGGGCAAGTGCCCCCCATGCTCGTCGAAAATTTTGAGAATTTAGTGTAATTTTTTTAAAATTTTGACCTTTTTTCGACAGTGCCCCCCGCTCAAATCTCAAATTGCCCCCCACTCACATACTAAAACATAATATTTAACACTTTAAAACCTTATAAATCTTTCATCTTTAAGTAATAATACTCGATTTATTATTTCGATCACAGTTTTTCTTCCACATTTTGTTGTTATTGTCAAAAAAAAAAAAAAAATTGCCCCCCACATGCCATTTTTCTGGTTCCGTCACTGCTTATCAGTAACTTTTTAGTATACGAGAGTATACTTTGCTTGTTTAAATAAAAAAAAGATAAATTAAAGTATATGTCCGCTGCTACTACTTGAACATGGGACTCCTTTGTTAGGGGAGCCGAAACATGAACAGATTGAGTGATTTGGTTACAATGAATTTCATATACTTATTTTTCATTGTTCGTATGCGAGTGTATACTTATTTATCTTAAGTTTTTGTATACAAGTGTTAATATACTTTGTGATTTTCTTTGTTCTTAAGTGTTTGTATACAGGTGTACTTATTTATCTTAAGTGTTTGTATACGAGTGCATACTTTTCGGTCATCATTCTTTGTGTACGTGTTTATACTTTTCGGTCTTCATTATGTATACGAGTGTATACATTTCGGTGTTCATTGTTTGTATACGAGTGTATACTGGTAGGTTTTTATGTTTGTATACGAGTGTATAGTTATCAGTTTTTATGTTTGTATACGAGTGTACAGTTGTTTATATGCGAGTGTACAGTGTTACCCAAATGAAAAAGTAAACACAACCCGATCGTAATAAAACATAAAAATTAATGATAAGCTTGTTAAAAAAAACAAGGAAGATCAAGAAGGTCTTTCCGACACGCAAATTATAACCAATGAGGTTAAGATAAAAAAAGAGTTGAATAAGAAACACTTATGGCGAAAGCCAAAGAGAAACGTAACGTATGACTCACGCCAAAAGTAGAAAAAATTAAAACGAAACTGCAGGTCAATTTATTTGATTGAATGAAACTTAAAAGGCGAACGAGTATGAGACTATATCGCCAAAAAATCAAGAACTCAAATTTGTTATGACATGAAATATTCTGAATATTATTGTCCAAGATTAAAGTACTCACTGATTTCACTAGGCTCTTATCATTGATGGGAACTTGATCCATTTTATTAGAGGAGGCGAAAGTGATTTTTAGGGGCAAAACGTTAAAAAAACATAGTCTTTAGCACTAATTTATCAAGAGGCTTTCAGTTTCAAAGATTAATCATAATACTACTAAACAAACAGCTAATATAGGAAAAAGTTTAACGATTAAACTTACCTCCTGGGTTTTTAGCGATTAATACCGAAAGATTTCCCAAATCTTGCAACTTGAACATCAACATCCTACAGCTCTCCCCATGAAACATAGTTTATACTCGAAACTTTTCATCAAACGTCGAATAGCTACGAACAGCAAACTGCAGATTACAACTGTTTAGTTAATTAGTTTATGGAACATGATTGAAGGTCGACTAGCTAAGACAAAATGGGAAAAAGATTATATTGTCAAAGAAATAACAATGCTCATACACTGGTACCAAACAAACACAAAGAAATCACTATAATTTAACGATAAGAAGGCAAATTAAGAGGTGAGCATTTCATCGAACATGTTATCTTCAATAGTGATTTATCAGTATTTAACAATTAAATCAAATACTAATAAAAATACACTAACCTTCAAGAAATTGAGACGCACGTCGTACACACGGATTGAATGAAAACGGCCGACTCCATTGATTGTAAATGTTTATATTTTGTTGGTTTTGTGATTAATGAGAGGCCATTGGTGTATTTATATGTTAATTCACCGACTTTGCCATTTATAAGCTAAATAAGAGTTTTAGCCCACATGTTTTATCAGTTTTTTTCAATATAATACTTTTCACTTTTTAAATTTTACAGGAGTATAATTTTTATTTCTTTATAATTAAATTTTTTTTATTAAAATGAAAAAGTACAAATAGAGTTTGTAAGAGGGTCTTTATATCCTTTTTCAACTTGCCACTTTACACCCGACTCAAGTACTCAACATTGTTTATTATCATAATGTTACCCGCATAAAACAATGGTTTCGGGGGCATTAAAACTAAAAATTAATAAAAATATATCAAAATGAATGTCGAATTAAAAAGCCCAAAATTTTAGAAAATATAGTGAAATAAATCATAAAAAATATATAGATACAGAGATATTACAATATAAAAATAAAAGTGATATTTTAATTAAAAAGTTACACATGTCACTTTAAGATGTGTTTCCTCAAAAATCAGATGGATAGTCAAGATTGCACATAACAAAAAGTTGTTACAAAATGTTGTTACATAAAATGAGATGAATATGTTTGTTGTTAAAAAGGAATACCCTTAAATTTCTTTAAAATAATACATTAACACTGTGTTCTGAAGTTGTTTTTTTTAAAGGAAAGAAGGGTATACTAAAGTAAGATAGAGAAAGAGAAGAGATGATAAGAAAAGTTGCTACTTTATTTTGTGTTCTCTAATTCTATAAAAAATAAAAGATAAGGAAGATAATATGTACATACATACCCTTTCGACAATAAATACACAAATTCTTATACGACTTGTTTGATAACTGTTAACCCAATTCATAAAGCATAAATTTATAAATTAGATTTATAGAGATCCATTTAACAATAACAAACAATTGGTGCGAAACATTAATTCATGAAACCATCATTCATGGTTTGCTTTTACTCGCAAAGAACAAATTTAACCAAAACAAATTCATTTAATAATAATAAACAATTGGTATATGATGATTACACATACGCTTAAAAAAACTATTACATTTTAACAAAATTAATAAAGTGTGATAACAAAACATTACTACAGTATCATTTTTCTGAGATAAAGAATAGATCAAAATTTGAATACCCATTTTCTTGAAAAAGTCAAAAGCTGTGCCATGTGTATCATAAAGCGTGAGAAAGAAGAGATTATGTCAATGTGGTTAAATTTGTAATTTCGTAGAGCTTTTAATTGTTTCAGAACTCCTTTCTCACCTTACCCCCCAATTTTGGGCGGATCAAACATTAGAACAAAATACATTAAGGTCCCTTCCTTTTCTTTTTCCCTCCCTTTCAAAAAAACTTGAGAACACCATTTTTTATGTTTCCCTTCATGTACTTTCCTTTCTTTAGAAAAAAAAACTGAAGAACACAGTGTAAGAACGGTGTTTGGATTTAGTTATTTTCTAAGAGATGTAATAAAAATATTAAATCATGTGTGTTTATCAAAGATTTTAGGTTAAATATCAGAGTGAAAACTAGTTTGAATATAATATCAAATAAGCAATACGAAATAAGCTGATTATTACATGTTTATGAAAAATTGATTTTCCGCTTAAAAATAAGCCAAAAGCCAGAAAGTGTTTAGATACTAAAATTGTTTTTTTTTACTTTAAGAAAATCAAAAGCAGAAAAGCATAAAAAATAAAGGTGTGTTTAGTTGGTGAAAAACATTTCATTTTTTCCGCAAAACTTTTCATAGGAAAATGAAAAAACTAAAACTCGATTAGTCACAATTCTTCCCAACAATTTCAAAAAAGTGATATTTTCCCTTTCCAAATTTAACTAGAAAAATGAAAAACTTCGGCGGCGTTTGGTTATAGAAAATTTTTATTGTTATTCCGTTTCTAGATTTCTTGAGAAGGGAATGTTTTTCTTCTCTATAAAAGATTTGATAATTTTGAAAACCCGTTTATGTGAAGTTATATTTTTCCTTTTAAAAAGATTACCTTGAATCGCGACGGTGGGTGACGTTGGCAAGGACAGTGGGTAACGTCGGCGAGGATGGAAGGTGGAGATGTTACCAATGGTGACTAAGATTAGAATGAGATCTTTGAATGATCGATTGAGAAATTTCGTCACTTTTTTCTCTCTAACAAAAAAGGACGGGATTATTCAATCTACCACTCAAGTATATTATTCTAACCCTAATCACCATTCAAACCTTGGAAGCCCTATGCTTTCTATCTATCCCATGTAAATCTTCAGATCTTAATTTGAATACGACTGAAGAATCTTCCCTTTTTAAAAAAGCAAACCTACAACCCACCTCATGCACACTTAAATCAAAGTTAAACAAAACATCTTAATGTCATGCAATCTGCAGCAAGGCATTGAGATTCGCTAAGATGGTGCAAGATAAAAATCCATTTCAAAGAACAAACAGAGGGATAGCGGAAAGATCTCAACTAGAATCAAGAAAAAGGGTAGAGTTAAAGTAAGGAAGAACAACATTGTGTATGAAGGTGACGACGATGAATTGTGTTCACCGTCTCAAGGTGATTATGAAGATGACGAATCCGTCTCTATGGATAGCATTGGGGCCTCATTGGGCATCACTCTATATGGAAAACCGGCCCGTTCAAGACATGATGCGTTTAGTGACTTTTTGTCTGAGATGGGCAACAATGACATACCACATCCCCCTGTGTGAACAAGTATGACAATATATCAAGAACAACAACTAAATTGATTTTTATCAAGGTCGCAAAGCTCTTTTCCTTTTCGGCAATTAATGTGTACGGCCACCGTATGATCTAGCTATTTCATCAATCTCGGTTTTAGTTGGTTCAAGAATCTAATATAATTGTCAAGATCGTCTATGGTGCTCATGAGTTCAAGTTGCTTCAAGATCTCAATTTTAGCTAGCAATTCTCACTTGTCGACATCATTTAGTTTTATTTTCACGAGTAGTGGTAGCGTTTACGACTTTTTTCTCAAGTCATTGAAATGTAGGATGTCATCTTGCATCCTTCAGTTGTGTATCATCGTTTGGATCTTTTTATGATTCAATTCAAAATAAAACAATTTTTTGCTAAAAAACATCTACACCTTCCATCCTCGGCGTCGTCGTCCATAGTAAATACATGATAATTAAACAAGTCAAAAAGTCAAATTCGAGGGGGGGGGCTTTGTGGACATATGGGGGCCAGTTTCAATAGGGGAGGGGGATTAAGGAAAAGTTAAGTTAACTTGTTCCCTAAGCCAATGTGTTCCCTAATTTCTCGCTATAAATACATGGCTTGGGAATTCACTTTTCTTTATCCCATTCTCTCTTCCTCCTCTCTTTGAGCTGATCCAAACATCATCATTTGTAAGGGATCACGTTTGGTTTTGTTAAGTATTCAAGAACACTGGTCTTGAATATCGTAGAGGCTTGAAATAGCATTCGGGTGGTATCATTTGGATACACGTAGAGGTTACTTCTTTTAGTAACTCGGTTTGGGTTTCTGACAACTCAAAGAACACACGCGCGTGTTCAATTGCTTTCGTTGTTCGTTTGATATTTCCTAAAAGGTACGCAAACTCGTATTTACTTTTATGAACATTATCAGCTGCGCAAACTCATGTAATATTATGTGTAATATTAATTGGTAGATAAATAATTCCAATAGTTTTGTGTGTCTATTCGTATATCTATTAGACTTTATTCATGAGGTTTGCATAGATGGTGAACCCTCACAGCCATAAGCTTTTACAAGCCATGTTTTCTCCAAAAGCTTGTCCTAGACAATCAATTTGACGTTTGCGGCAGAGGAGTGATACCATTGGAGCAATGCCCCAATGGTTACAAGCCATGTGTTAAATGAACAAATTCTACTTTATCAACTCATTGTTGGGTAAAAGGTCAAGGGCAAGCTACTAAGCTTCATTGATGTGACATGATGTGATTGCATAGTAATACGTTTTAAAGTTGGTTTTAAGCTTACTGTTGTCATACCCCCAAAACGGGTCGCAGTGGAAATAGGAATCCGAGAGCGTGACGTCATACATATCTCAAACACAACTATACGGACGTTTTGAAAAATAACTTACCGTTGCATAAATTTAAAATATATAGTCTTACAATATTCAATAATTTAAAATGTCAAAATGCGAAAGCTTGAGTGATGATTTCAAATGACAACGGTAAATTAAATAATAGATAAACATGTCTTGAAAAAGAGTAAATTGCAAAAATGGTCCTTGTGGTTTGGCCAAATTGCAGATTTGGTCCGTCGAATTTCAAAATTGCAAAAACAGTCCGTAATTTAAAGGTTTGGTTTCAGTTTTGGTCCTTGGTCGAACTAAAATGACTATAATACCCCTCTTAACGGATGGTTTTTGTAAAATAACAGAGGGGTATTTTAGTTATTTTAGTTCGACCAAGGACCAAAAGTGGAACCAAACCTTCAAAATACAGACTGTTTTTGCAATTTCAAAATTCGACGGACCAAATATGCAATTTGGCCAAAGCACAAGGACCATTTTTACAATTTACTCCTTGAAAAATGAAGCCATATCGCAAGTAGACTCCACAAGCACATCAAGAGAGTCCAAAGTTAAGCACCTGAAAAACATGCTTAAAATGTCAACATAAAGTTGGTGAATTCGTAGGTTTAAATATAACGTATGTATGGACCACAAGATTTTAAAAGAAAACGTGTGACTATTGTAACACATACAATATCACTAAGATGTATTTACGTTGCTCTAAGCTCATGACATTGAAGCTAAATAAAGTATGTAGCATACAAAATACCAAATAAGGCTTGCCCTAATGGTGTCCAACCAAAGACCACCTACAAGTCCGATATGTTATACGTCCATTTTAACCAGTCAGTCGGTCAAGTAAGAATTACCAAACCCAGACGGGGCCTATCAATCTTAATAGATCTATTTATAGCACTCACGCTTACAACACGTAATTAACGGTTCATGATAAATGGGCAATAGTGGTTTAACGCTACTTGGGCAACACGTAAACAAGTAGGAGTAAAATAAAGTACTTGTGTCCAAATTTAAAGCAAGCAATGTTTCTCACCCCAAAAGTTTTAAAGTAGAAGTAAAGTAGTAAAACGTGGGGCTACAAACTCACCTTAAGCAAACGATGAGTGAAAGGTAATCAACGAAAGAAGAATGAAATCACGAGATCCTGACCGCGACCTAATTAAACGACGCGCTTTAGGAGAAAGAAATATACAACGAAACGACGCATAAATCGTTTATAGAAATCAATAGCATCCATATGTGTTTGTGTCTTAGTTTAATTAGTAAAAACGTGTCTTAACGAAGATATGATTTTTAGGTAAGTTACGACATTTAGACGAAAAATTACTATTTTTGAAAGTTTCCATTTTGGGAAAGTTTAGGAATCCCCGAACGTAAATGTTGTCTAAAAATATTTCTTAAGTCCATTTTACGTTTAAACGCACTTAGGGAAAACTTAAACGTCTAGGTTCCATTTTCATCTCGCTAATACATAATCCCTTAATTAAACTTACTATTTTTAGAAAACCTTAACGTTTTCAAAATATTGTTTTTAGAAGGTTTCTAACGCGTCCTAACGATTTATAAGTGGTTTACTAATATTTGCTAAGGTCTTTACATCCCAAACGAACCCGAAAACGCCCGAAAACCCTTTTTAATATTTCAATCAGCAACAAATTACTATTTTTAGTCCCAAAAGTTATCCGATTTTAGCTTGGCGTAAGTCACTCGTTGTAAACTTTCATGCCTCAAGAAAACTCGCATATTTTATCAAAAAATCATTCCGAGCAACTTTTCTTTTATACACTTTAGCCGGTTCGGACCCGAAAGGGGTCAAAACACACGATTTAGAAACTGCTCAGAATGTACCCGAAATAGTTTTGCCGAAAAGTGTACCCAAACTTCATTTGACCATAACTTGCTCATTTTAAGTCCGATTTTAATGTTCTTTATATCAAAATTTCCGTAGCGACATAAGTTAACATATTTTCAAGGTTTTAACATTTCAAAACATTTTTAAACCATCTTAAACCCATGAGATAAATTCAGACAACACGGTTAATTATCTGAAACTCTACCAAAAATTCACAACAACTTCACAAATCCCATTTCTAACCTAGCCTCCTTCCACTACCTAAACCAACAAAAATCCATACTCTTAACTAGCCTAATCCCATCTCCATCAACTTTCTAACACACTAACCCAACTAGTTTAACAATACCAACAACATTTTAAACATAAGATTACCATTTATTCAAGAATCTTTCAAAATCCATCTTACTTATTTTCATAAAAATGACACAAACACAACCATGGAATTTGAAATATGCAAGAGTACATGTACAAAGTAAGAAATCAAGGAAAGGAGGTTCAAGTGAAGCTTACAAGTATGATGAACAAGAATAAATAACAAGAAGTTGATTAGGAGACTTGATTCTTGAAAACCCCCAATTAAAATGAAACCCTAGATTTTAAACCCTTGATTAAACCTTGCAAATGGATGAAATGAACCTTCTACCCACCTTGAATAACCTTAGAAATGATCTTAGAATACTTGAATCAAGTAGAAAAACAAAAGATATGATCATTTGTTGGCGTTGATGTTGTGCCAAGACCAAGAAAGAGAGAAAAAGAGATGGTGAAAACTTTTGGTGGCTTGTAAATGAAGTGTGTGACCTAGAATAAGATATAGTATGATATTTATATGGGAAACTTAGGGTTTATGGTCACACTTTGGTCTAAGCCAAGTGACTAGCACCCTTATGGGTGGTCTTTGTGGGTTTGGCGATTATGAAGGAAAAACACCATGGTGTGAGCCAACTTTGGGACCAAGCTGAAGTATCATGTGTTTGGTTTATGTTTACTAGTCAAATGGTGTAAGAAGATCACATGCACATATTGGTAAGTGTGCATTAGAAAGACTTGCTCATATGCCACTATCTCTACTTACATGCACACATGTATGCTAAAATTAAGAAAATATGTCAATTCTTTTATTTTACTTGCTAGCCGAGTTTTAGAAGTAGGAGGAAGGAAATATATTTGAAATTTTTGGCACTAGGAAGCATAATAGTTGATATCCAGGATTTACATGCAAATGTGGTGGATTTTCGGGGTTCCGTTGGGCATAAAACGTTAAAAACGCAAAACACACGCGAAAAACCTAAAAATCTTAAACGTAAGTGTACATAACCCATGTAACACTATAGAATGATTATAGCAAGTAAAATATGAGTAGACTTAATTTAGTCCGCAGTCAAAACGCATCTGATAACGTTTTTCAGTTTTACGCGAGACAATTTCCCGATTTTAGGTCAAATTGACACGTAACTTATAAAAGTTAAATTAATTAACATAAAAGTTAAAATAATGACCTGGAAATTTACTGAGTGTCACAGTCTTTTCCCATTAAAAGAGCTTTTTCCCCAAAGCTCACATTGTGGTATTCGACGAATGTGCGGGTTCTGCGAAGAGGTGCGGATACTTCTTCCGAATTTGGTCTTTGCGCTCCCAAGTAAACTCACGACCTCTTCTTGAATTCCAACGTACTTTCACGATCGGGATACAGCTTTGCTTTAAACATTTGACCTCTCGGTCCATAATTTCAACCGGTTCTTTGATGAAATGAAGCTTGTCGTCGATTTGAATTTCGTCTAACGGGATAGCAAGTGTCTCGTCAGATAAACACTTCTTCAGGTTCGAGACGTGAAAATTACTATGAACTCTGCTCAGTTGTTCCAGGAGTTCGAGTCGATATGCAACAGTTCCAACTTTGGCAAGAATCTTGAACGGTCCAATATAACGCGGGTTCAGCTTTCCTCGTTTGCCAAAACGTATCACCCCTTTCCATGGTGAAACTTTCAGCATGACCTTGTCTCCAAATTGAAACTCAAGGGGCTTACGCCTCACGTTAACGTAACTTTTTTGTTGATCACGAGCAGCTTGAATACGACTTTTGATTTGAACTATCTTTTCGGTTGTCTCGTGAATAATTTATGGACCTGTGAGTTGGCTGTCTCCAACCTCAGTCCAGCAGACAGGCGATCGACACTTCTGACCGTATAATGCCTCGAACGGTGCAACCTTTATGCTTGTGTGATAGTTTTTATTGTACGAAAACTTTACTAAGGGTATATGTCTATCCTAGCCCTTTTCGAAATCAATCACATAGGCACGTAACATATCCTCCAGTGTTTGGATAGTCCTCTTACTTTGACCGTGGGTTTGAGGATGATAGGCAGTACTCATATCCAGCTGAGTACCTAGAGCTTTCTGAAGCGATTGCCAGAAATGTGATGTGAATCTGCTATCTCGATCAGAGATGATCGAAATGGGCACTCCATGCCTTGAGACTACTTCCTTCAAGTATAGTCTTATTAATTTCTCCATTGAACCTGTTTCCTTCATTGGCTGAAATTGAGTAGATTTTGTAAGACGATCAATGATTACTCAAATCGTGTCGTGACCGTTTGACGTCTTTGGCAATTTAGTCACGAAGTTCATGATGATCTTTTCCCACTTCCATTGGGGAATCTCGGGTTGTACCAGCAAACCGAAAGGCTTCTGGTGTTCAACTTTAACCTTAGCATAAGTCAAGCATGTGCTGAAGTAGGTGGCAATTTCTACCTTCATATTGGGCCACCAATATGACTTCCTAAGGTCTTGATACATCTTGTCAGATCCAGGATGGATAGAGTATTTAGACTTGTGTGGCTCATTCATGATCAAGTCTCTCAATCCTCCCAAACGTGGCAACCAACTCCGTTTTTAAATACAGAGTGTCCCATCGGTACGAGTCTTAAATTCCTTATTGTCACACCCCGCTGAAGCGGAAACACAGGAATATGACATAATGATTTACATTGCTCATGATACAAGATCATAGAATACAAGGTTTACAAAGATTTAGATTTACAATAGTTCACCAGTTTACATTTTAGATCTGAACGACACAAGTCTTTAGATAAACACCCCACGAGTGTACGTCTTTAGTTCCCATTACTCCTGATTTACCTTGGTTGAAAACACACCTAAAAATTATACTCGAAAAGGTCAACATAAAGTTGGTGAGCTCGTAGGTTTGATAACAACCCAGTTGTTGTGCCATAGTTTTAAAAGGTGGACAAATGTGCAATATAACAGTGAATACATGTACTAGATTAGATACCAACATAACAACTCCTTGTTATCATAGATCCATAGATACTCTACAGACATAGATACCAACATAGCAACCCCTTGCTATAATAGATCCATAGGTACACCACAGACATAAATACCATCACCACAACTCCCAGTTATCCTAGATTCATAGACTCATCACAAATATAGACACCAACACTCACAAAACCCCAAGCTCTTAGTTTACTCGCACCTAAAGCCTACCAGCTGGAGCTATACATAGGACGAAAGATCCACAAGTTCACAAGTTCACAAGTTCACAAGATCACAAGATCACAAGATAAGATCCACAAAGCAAGTTCAACCAAATCTCATGTCATTCACATAGCAGTCATAGGCACATAGCATTGTCCAAAAAGATAAAAAGTTTCGCACAGTGAAGAAAACAAGTTCAAAATAGATTTGAGCATCATTTTCCCCCAACGGATTAGAGTAAAAAAAGTAGGGCTACGAGAACTCACCTTAGAAGATGATAAAAGCTGAACTAGATAATCTCTACACAAAGCACAATGGTACCCGACCACGACCTAATCATTAAGTTCCACTTAGAATATGTTGCACGAATTTACCTTGTTGCACAACGTTTGCATTAAAGTTTGTAAAAGTTCGCATTCTTGTTAAGAAAGGTTTTGTATCATGGTTGTGTGGTAACTATGTAAGTTGACTCGATGCACTTGGGCTAAGTGCGATATTAACACAGGATGTGCGAAAACAGAGTTTGTGTTCCATGATGAGATAGAGGGTTCAAAAGATCAGAGACGTATCCGATGAGAAGTGATTAAAAAATTCAGAGATCGGAAAATAAGGAATAAACAATTTCACAATATAAAAGTATGAATGATATTTATAATAAAATAATAATATTTTATTATTTTGTCCTCTTATAAGGCTTATAAGGGTAAGTATTATTTCTTGCCTAATTTTTACGTTTAAGTCAAATTGTTTCAACCTTAAAACTTAACGATTAATAAAATCCAATTTCGTTCCGTTGTCGGGTCAACAAGAAAACGAGTGTTTCCAAGATATTTCCTAAGTGTGAGACATTTTATAAAATTTCGGCATGACCCGTCTGTTTGTAAGAGCTTTCCCCAAGGTTTTCAAACCTTAATTTCAATCAGTTTCCAATTTCGATAACTTTTCCAAATCAAATACCAAGTTTTAGTTTTTTCATGACGGTCCGTCAAACACACATTTCAAAGACTAACCCAAATCGTTTTAGTTTACCCGAGTATAAGTCCACTAGATATTTTAGTTCAAGTTCTTGTCCATTAGGTCATTGGGCCTCATGGCCTTTTAGAAGTCGATCAACCCGATAATATGACAAGTATAGTGTATATATATCTTATTGGGCTTTTCGGCCCAATAAGTCTACTAATGTATCTTTAAGCTCTAAATAGGCCAAAATAGTTTACTAATACTTGACAAAACAACAAGTTCTCTTTAGTTTCACCCAAATAAGTTGTCAATAAGCTGAAATATAGTTCAAGGGAATAAGTCGAGACCAAATAAGCTCAAGATAAGCCGCGGCTTATCTTGGCTTATTGGGCCAAGGTCCCCAAAGTCCAAAACAAGCATTTGAACCCCAAAATAATTCGATAAGCCATAGAGAGGTGTAAAAATTATGAGCCAAAAGCAATAAGCCATAAGCAATAAGCCGTGGCTTATTACTCTTACTGGGTCGCGAGCCCACTAAGCTCAAAAGTACTACCATAAGTTCGAAAATAGGTTTATTTTTTTAATATAAGCTCAAAACCAAAGATAGAAAACAAAATAAGCTAATAAGCCCTTATTCAAGATACAATAAGCTAACAAGCTTTAATAAGTTAAAATAAGTCAAGCAAAAATGATATTGGGCCGAGCCCTAGATTCCTTTTTCTTTCCTTGTTGGGTCGCAACCACACCAAAGCCCAAAACCACAAATAAGCTGCTAAATAAGCCTGAATATAAAATAAGCTATGGAAATAAGCCACGAAAGTCCCAAAATAAGCCGAATAAGTTATGGGCCGAGCCCATGACTCCTTTTCTTAGCTAGTCGATTGAGCCGAGACACTAAAACAAGCCCAAGAAGCAAATAAGCCCTACTAAGCTTAGTTTTAAGCTAGGTTTTCAAATAAGCACGAATAAGCTCTAGACAACACATGATATTTTACCACAACAACCATGACATAAAAATGACCAACCCTTGTTTCTCTTTTTGCTCACATCGAGATCAACGCGCCATTTTTAAACCTTTGTTTCGATTTTAAAACAAACGCGTTGTACAACTAGTGTTATATCATCAAGTTAACCATAAAAGTACAACTATTTAAGGGTTTAAACAACTTACAAGAAAGGGTTTTCGGATGAGGTTATAACTTGATAAACAACCCAAATGTTGTTTTTGATTACCCAAGATTACTAGAAAATCGACCCTTGAATGTTCTTGACTCTTAAATGTTGATTAAAATTATAAAATGATTTGTTTCTTGCCTTGTGGTTCTTGTCCGAATACCAAAGAGAGGAAGGAGAGAAACTTTTGTTTCTCTTTGATTTTTGAAACATGCAAGAAGTGTGTGGTTTGTGAATTGTATAGAGACAAAAGGAGGGGACCAACATGAAGCAAAAGTTTAGCTTCCATGTTCTCTTGTGGTCCATCGTGTACCATGAGAGGGGGGAAAGGAATCCTATCCCTTTCATCCTGTGTCGAGAATCAATACCGAGACTAGTTTGAGTTTAACCGAAAACCCGAGTTAAGAAAGTTCATGTTACCCAAGTCACGTTTCAACATTTTAGACTCGCAACAATTTGTTTTAAGATTGTTGTTTTCCTTTAACGTACTAGTTTGACTTAAGTTCCGCGAAAACATCCGTTTCCCGTTAGCTTTGATCATATTTCGAAGATTTACATTCTAAACGAGCGTCATTGAAAATTATGAGATAACTTATATCAAATAAGTTTATTAGATCGACCCAAAGTATTTAGATATTTTTCTAGTTTACTGTCATGCCGGTACGTGTTGCGTGACGATTTTCGCTGCACATGGGAAAGCTTCCCTGTAAATACTAAAATGATATCATAGATACTTAGATAAGGGAAAGATAAATCAAAAGTGATTCATTTATAAAGAATCAAGATTCTCGATACTCGGTTAAACCGTAACCGTTTCGCACAAAAGAAGTCAACCAAAGTCAACCTTCCAGTTTCCTCAAAGGGAATTAACAAGGTCGAAGAAAGCAAATTTATACAGATATAGTATTTTATAATACCAAGATCCAGGAAAAGTTACCGGTTATCACAGTTTAACCCCCTTAAAGGAATTTCACCCCGAAATTCAGCTCGAGTCATCAGGTATAGTGATGAAAGAAAGTTTAGATCCTTAGCATAACGTACTGATTTCATTGATCGGTTCGGTCTCTTAAGTGAGGTTTATATTGATTCCTCTAGAGACTTAGTTCTAAAGTTCAACTATCATGCTTTCTCAAGGTGAAAATAGATCATGGTCAATCAGTATGGTAGGTCTTTTCACTCTCTCCACAGTTTGATTGTTCCCTTTGAGATTTCGGTCGGGTGTCCAGATTTGATCCAGTCCACAACGTGTCAACAGAATGTTCTAAGATCTTTGGTAGTATCTAGTCCCTTGGTTGTCCTAGCCAATGTAGTTAGTTCTACAAGAGGTATGTGTCCAACACATTACGACCTATGTTTCGTTCTTTCAAGGTTTATCTAAGGTTCACTTATTAGAATGTGTCTAGACTCTTCCAAGTATATTTTACTTGTTTTGGGTAAGTTGGGTTCCAACTTACTAGAAAGGTCATGGTATCGATTAGAATCGTGTTACTTTGTAGTTTGGGTCTCAAATCGACTTACTACAAACATGATCAAATTTCCTCGTGACTTTACAATGCTTAGTCTAACCATTTGTTTTCTGAAGCAGGGGTATGATATGGCAATTTAAATTTCTTTTAAGTTTCATTTTTTGAGATCGTCCACTGTGAGATGGTCATACAAGAAGGAAATTTGAAGTGTGTGTGAAGTCTCACAAAGAGTGATAATCCTATCAGATATGAGTAATGAGTCATGTCGTAGATATGTATCGATAATGATGTTCACAAGTACTAATGTATCAACTCATGTAAGAAAATATACTCTCATCCATTAGTTCACAAGACTCGTACAAGATTCTCCTACCACTATGATAACCCTGACTTCAAAATGAGTTGACTACTGACTGGTGATAATCAGTCTAGATCTGATACTAACTAAAACTACTCGGTTTAGGTCTAACACTAACTGAAGCTACTCAGTTTAGTGATGTACAAAAGTCCCAACCAACCTCATGCAGCCTATTTCTCTCTACGACTCCTCTCCTGCTCTAAAGTAGTAACACGATCTCTCATCTCCTAAAGCTCACGCTGTATTGCGGCGTTCTGCACTAACAAGTCATGAATCAACCTATGGTCCTCATATCTGGCCTGCCACATTGCTGCTCGCTAGGCATCTGTATGTCCCGCCCACACCTCTAAGACTAACACTGGTCGCTACAGGGCACCAAAAGTGATAGTGGCTTGCTCCTGAGCTCGTTCCAGGCTCCCAAGCCTAAAACGCTAAGAGTGAATCTCCTCTCTAACCGCCCTCGACTTATCCAACAACTCTGTGATATCCTGATCATGACCCTCTAAAAGTGTAGGTGGCAATGCGTCTAAGCGCTGGGTGTGATCATGGAGTATGCTCCCGTGAAGCTCAAGTTGCACTTCTACCTCTAAGAACTCATCCTCATCTACTGCTATAGTGGATGTTGGGGTTGTCACTAGTAAAGCTATAGGTGATGGTACAGTCATGGATGCTGGTGAAACAGGTAAGGAACCGGATGACCACTCAGGTGATGCTGAGGTCTGAACTGGTGCACGGGATAAAGGGTCGATCTCGATGTCTAGATAAACAGTATCGTCCTCAGGATCAATCCATATGGTACGAACATGTATCCTATGTGTGGGAGTCTCGTCTACTACCTGCTGGTCTGGCACGGACCTAGAACTTTATCCAGTCTCAAAAGTACTAGGTGTTATTTCCTTAGCTAACTCTAGGGCACGACGTCTAGCTGCCTCGTATCCTAACCCCAAAGGCATATCCGCGGTTGTGACCTCAACCGGGGCTGCCTGCTGTTGCTGCCCCTCAGGTACAGCCTATTCACCCTCTAATTCATGACCCTTGTCCTCCGACTCCTCTCTCACTCTCTCTGAGTCAGTGCCCTCTGCGTCTGACTCCTCAACTTATGTCTTAGTGTCCTTTACAAACTCAGATGTACTCTTATACCTCTTCCGTACAGGAAGGGTCGGCGATGATGCTAGTGATGATGATGATGGTGTCTCCTAAGAGGATCTGTACCTCTTACAGAATGATGAAGGTGATAGGGTCATCGCCTCTGTCACTCTGATTGGGAGACCAGGTGACATGGTGGGTTGAGTATGCACTGCCATACGTGCGGTCTTACGATAGTACAAAGGTCGAGAAAGCGTAAGGGTAGGTGCTGTCTGAGTGACTGGGTGATTAGGGGATAATGGTGTGGTGGCGTCTGATGGAGCTGTGGAGTGTGATGAGGTGATCCTAGTATCCGATAGCTCAGAAGCCTCAAACTCCTCGTCAGTGAGGGTTAAATTAGTGTAGGGTCAGGTGAAGTAGGGGTGTGGTCTGATGATGGTGGTGTTATCCTAGTGGCTAGTGGCTGAAGCTCCTTTGTCTCTGAGGGAGCCTCCTCTAGCTAAGAGTCAGTGTCTATAGCGGCAGGTGTATGAGCCTGTCCAACTATCAAGTAAGGGTCATCTGATGATGGAACAGGTGATGATGCAATAGGTAGTGGCTGGGGAATCTCTGTCTCCCTAAAATCCTCAAAAGGTCCAAACTTAGAGTCCGTAATAGTAGCTAAGTAAGCCTGCCTAATTTCCATATAAGGGTCATCATATAAAGGGATAGGCACTCGGGAGCTTCGAACTCCGTCAGTCTGTGAGATAGTCTCTAAATCAATGTGAGCTGGGGTAGACATGACCAGTGATAACACGATAAGGGTATAAGTACTCCCATAATATAACATTACTCAAATTACCAGCATAGATTTGCTTACATATAGTAATCAACATAAAGTTCAAACTTAGTTATTCGTAGCCATATATAAATACGTGTGTGTGTATGTGTGTGTACACATATATATATATATATATATATATATATATATATATATATACTCATATATAGATATACCGAGTGGATACGAACAACAAATAGGCAATAGCAAGATCAGATTGCGGGAAAAAGCATCTCAAGACAACATGCAATAAAACTAAGGCAGCATGGCAAACGCTAGGCAATCAATGATGATCTAGATCTTAACACTCGCAAGCATTCTTATAAGTTTAAGGTCAAATCATTTTCAGGTGGTCTTAGCATTTGTATGTCCCTTCCCTTCCTCTAACATAACTTAAGGAAACTACCCCCATCATTTCATGGTTCTTCGTGAATTAAGCATAGTTGATCAGGCTATGCATAATTTAGGAAAAATTATGAAATGCTCAGGCTAGTCAACATTTGCCATGTTTGAGGTTTTATGAAAACTTTAGTTTGGTTATAGTCGCGTTTTTATTTTTATAAAAACGGCATTCTCGCCAATCTGTCACACCCCGCTGAAGCGGAAACACGGGAATGCGACATAATGATTTACATTGCTCAAGATACAAGATCATACCATACAAGGTTTACAAAGATTTAGATTTACAACAGTTCACCATTTTACATTTTAGATATGAAAGACACAAGTCTCTAGATAAACACCCCATGAGTGTACATCTTTAGTTAACATTACTCCCGATTTACCTTGGTTGAAAACACACCTGAAAATGATACTCGAAAAGGTCAACATAAAGTTGGTGAGCTCGTAGGTTTGATAACAACCCAGTTGTTGTACCATAGTTTCAAAAGGTGGACAAATGTGCAATATGACAGTGAATACATGTACTAGATTAGATACCAACATAGCAACTCCTTGCTATCATAGATCCATAGATACTCAACAGACATAGATACCAACATAGCAACCCCTTGCTATAATAGATCCATAGGTACACCACAGACATAAATACCATCACCACAACTCCTAGTTATCCTAGATTCATAGACTCACCACAAATATAGACACCAACACTCACAAAAACCCAAGCTTTTAGTTTACTCGCACCTAAAGCCTACCAGCTGGAGCTATACATAGGGTGGAAGATCCACAAGTTTACAAGATCACAAGATCACAAGATAAGATCCTGATTCGTAGTTTTACACACGTAATATATATATATAAAATATAATACTTTTAAAAGAGAAATTAAGAAAATTACCAAGTTACCCTTGATAAAATTCACTCTCAAAAATATATATAATATAATATATAATACGTATATTAGACCGGGCAAGTATGATCACCCGGGTCGTTTCCCCAACGACTAGTGAAATTGAAACCACGTTTACGTTCGGATCCTGATTTGAATGGAACAAAGATATTTTGGATAAGCTATTACTACTTAATTGAAAAGCAACAAATAAATGACAATTAAGCAAGTAAACCAATTTTAAATCCCTAAAAACGTAAACTAAAATTTCACTAGAGAAAGAAAAAATTGCCGAAAACTATTAAAAATAAAAGCCCTAATTTTTATCTTTTTATAAAAGTTTAATTAAACTAATTAAAACTTAACCCTAATTATTAATTAAAACTTAATAAACTTATTAAAAACTTAACTAATGGACTAATGATGCAAAAAGGAAAAGGACTAACGGGGAAAAACACTTACTGACGGGGGGAACTAACTGGCAAACAACTAAGATCGAAAAGTTACACTATCTACCCTGAGAATCTACCCCGATCACAAACTAAGGCCCGAATTAAGGTGAGATTTGAAAAGTGCTTAAAATGAAAAACTCAAAGAAGCAAAGTTGTAGAGGGAGCTAGGGAGAACAACTTTAACAAAAGCACTATAGTCTGAAACTCAAAGATAAGCTCTAGAAAGAGCTTATTAATAAGCTGTTACAGAAACTAGGGGTTTGGGCTAAGTTTTACTAAAACAGCAATTGTGAGCTCAAATAAAGCTTAAATTTAAAAAGGAAAAGTGATTTAGAAAGCTAATGATGTGCTTAATCTAATAATGCAAAGAAAACTAAGCTTAGAATACTATTATGCTACTGAAATTGATCAAGAACTAAGCAAACTCAGGAAATAAGCAAAGTAACTCAAAATCCAATTAAGCTAAAAACTTTAATAAGCTAAACTAGACTCTGAAACTTAAAGGACTTATTAACCTACTTATTATCCATCAAAATAAGAGAAAACTAGCTCATAAGCTAAATTAACAAATTTAATCTAAAGTTTCTAGGTCTGTTTTGGCTTTTTACTTTTTTGACCGCAATATTAAGGCTAAGACAATAAGCTAGAAATGAATTAAAGACTTAAAATATATTAAGCTATATAAAAACTTCAAATTCGACTAAATTTGATAAGCTAATATCTAAAATACTATCTAAATTAAGCTAAGAAACAGCAGTACTAATGAGGGTTAGTACGCTAGAGTAAAAAGTTCAGCAGTACTTCACTTGAAAGTATGCTGGTGCAATTTTGAACATTGTGAAAACTAATAGCAATGAAATAAGCTGGAAAATGAAAACTAAATCTAAATAAGCTAAAACTAAACTTAATTCTACTGAGATTAAAGCTAACAGTACTAAACTTATTGAAAGCAGTACTAACTTGGAAGTTAGTACTGGTAGTGCAAAGGTTCAGCAGTACTAACTTTGGTTTAGTATGCTAGTTGTAAAATCAAGGGTGCTATCAACACTACTTAACTCATTATGTCAGAGTTTTTTTGGGAAAAGCTTTTTAAGAGAAATCTAATGGGGGGAAAAAGTACTAAATACCAGATAATAGATAAAAACTAGCTTAAATCAAACTTAGCAATCATGATTGAACAACTGAATAAGCTTTAATCTAAGATCTAACTATTTAAACTAATATTTTTGGATTTTATGAGTTTTTATGACAGAATTTAATAACTAAAGATCTATAACTACTTAAGCAAAAACAGATGAAGACAAACAACTAATAAGTACTAAAAGAGACATTTAAACACTAATAAGCAAAGAGAATAAGTAATTAAGCAATTATTTACCTATAACTAAGCCAATCTTAAACGGAATCTTAGAGAAGAGTTAAAAGAGAAACTACTTGATCACGTTAGACTAACCAAAAGGAACCAATTAGGGCAGCTACAAGCTCTCTAGCTTATGAATAAGCTAGAGTATAAGTCCTTGGGATCTCTTCCAAGGTAAGATCCCCTTCCAAAAGCTTAGATACAATAAGATCCATAATAGATTTAACTGTTTTAAGGTTTAGATGAGATTAATATCGAATTCAAACAGCTCTATTTCAGCTTATAGACTGAAAGAGCTTAATATGAGCTTATTGAGACAATTTTAGCTTATTAAGAGAGCTTATGACTTAAGAAGAAAGCTTATAAAATGAGATTTAAAACACTAAAAACTGAATTTCATTAATTAAAGAAGCTGATTACATTACTTGAAAAAGGAAAATTACATAAAAACACGAATTTAAGCTAGACAAAATTACTAAAAACTAGATAAAAAGAAAAGACTCTATATAAAGAAAAAAAAACTAGATTCTGTGTGTGTGAGAAGTGAGGTCTTTTTATAGTGCCCAGCTGAAGCTTCTAGGACCTCTAGCCTTGCTCACCAAACTTTATCCTTTGCCACATCATGATTTCTTCAATCATTTGATCTATATTGTGGGACGTTGGATCATTTTGTGGACACCTGAGGATTGCCAGGCTGGCATTCTTTGATGTGACGTTTGTGTTAGTTTTGTGAGTGAGTTTAGCACAAAACCCACATAAATTTGTGCTTTCACCATGGCTAACGTGGCATTGAGCTTGAGCTAGGATAAGTATCCCCTTGATTAGACTAATTTGTCCTTGCATTTGTGCTTGAGCTTCCTTGAATTGCCAACGCACACCTTTTTAATTTGGATTTGCACTTTAAGTTGATAGCGATTGGTAATTTTGGGACGTTATGGCTGCTACTTCTAATGTCAGATGGTGAACGTAAATGTTCCCGCTCTTATTCGACAGTTAAAACTGTGGGAGTTTAAGAATTTACACATTTTGCCCTTCTTCTTTTCTTTCTATTTTTCAAGTTATAAATAACTTTTGGAAATTGCAAGATTGGCCCTTGAAGATGAAAATTGGCTAAGGCTTTGGATCTTTGGCTTCTTTTTGAACTCTTCTGATTCTCGTGTCCGTGCTTGCTTGCTTTTGATTGTTTTCTTGTGATTTTTGACTTATCCGTACCTGCACACACAAAACACAAATACAAGCATATTTTTGCCATTTTTGGTCTGTTTTGGGTTTATTTGGTTATTTTAGGTATATGGATATGTGTATTTTAATTAATCAAAATTCCCTCAAACTAATACGAATGTTGTGTTGTCCTCACGCAATATCACATGCCTTATAACCAAATACCTCGAAAAATCCCCAAACTAAACCTTTGAAAAGTAGCAAAGATTTTTTTGTTGAGAGAGATAAGAGATCACAAGTTATATAAAACACACCGATCATTCCCATTTTCAAAGATTTTTTCTTTTTATGATTTTTCTTTGATTATTATCACCTAAACTACAATTTTTTGTGTTGACATAATGTATTGTTTTCATTACCACATTGGTAACTTTGAGGATCATAAGAATAAAAAGGCACATTAAGCGTCTAAAAGATAACTCATCATTTCCCGATTTTTCACTTCTCCCATGCAAGCTAAAACAAGATCATTGGTAATCACAGTCATGATACTTAACACTTCTTCATAAATACACTAATTGTGTACTTACTTTTCCTCCCGCAAATCCTAATTTTGTATCTCAAGATTTTACTTAAGTCATATACCCGAAGGCTCTTTAAGACTTTTGTTTCGATACTTATTAATTCCAAAAATAAAGTGTAATGGTAAGAACGCAATAATTAGCTCCTAGCCCTTTTCAATGATCAAATGCAATCAAGATTAAGGTCCACATCAAGGCGACCAAAATTTGGCTTTTATTAGGCTACTTAGAGAAGGCATCATTCATGTCATATACCCGAAGGCTCTTTAAGACAAGAATGAACCAATCTTATTTGCACCATATACCCTTAGGCTCTTTAAGGCACAAAACAAGACAAAAATTAAGCAACATATTAAACCCTCGGTCTTTAGAGGCTACACATCGGTCACGCCCTCCGACAAGATGTAGCAAACATATTTCGGACTTGGATTATATAGTAAAACCGGTTGCCTTTTATCTGAAGCCACATCGATAGCGAGTGCAATAGGTTATTCCTACTTATTATGGACCTCCGGACCCTTCATATATGAAAAAACTCCAACATCGGCACGCCTCCGACATGATTGTTAGTAATCTGCAGAAGTACTTATTTATTTTTTCATTTTGCTTTTTTAAGCCAAATTACGTATTTCCTGATGTGTACTGCAATCTATCACAAAGGAGCTTAAGATAAACTTCTATTAACTAATTATTAATCAAAAAAACATACACTTTATTTATTAAACATTCCATATGAAAGTGAAAACAAAGTAATGGGAGAAAAAAGCCACACTTTAATATATATGAGCTTGAAAGAAAACCAACTATTCTACGTTTAGCATCATGACTTATAAATAACACTATCATTTCTTGTTCTTCACAAAAGAAATTTGCAAATGCTTAGCCTATATAAAATCCAACTCGGCATATTTAAAATCTACTTGAGATTAGCACAAGCCTTCATTTACTAATGATTTCAAGTCTTGCATATTTAAAGTCTACGTGAGACTAGCACAAACTATCATCATTAATTGTTAAGGAAGAAAGCTAGAACTCTACACGTACGATCGGGTCAAAAATTACTCTTTATTCTTACCAACGGAAAACCTACATTTTTGTCTTATCACTTTTTTTTTTTTTTTATGATTGACTAAAAATTTAAAATTTTTGCTATTTTTGTGGGAAAACGGGTACGTGAGAACAAAACAATAAGCAAGCAACATCAAATCGATAGATTCCCTCCCCAAAACTAAATCGAAAACCTTGTCCTCAATGTTTAAAGTCGGGGTTCTCTTCGGAAAAATCTAAGGTTTATGAAGTATGCAAGATTAACGTTAATCGGATAATGATGAAAGGATATGGATTTCCCCAAACTAAATTCACACAAGATGAGAAGCTCGAGTAAAACGGGAAACAACACCGGACACGAGAGGCTTCAAAGAATTTGTTAGGAGAGTCCTGCAAAAATTACAACAAACAAACAACAAACATCGAGAAATCGGGAGAGGAACAAGCTATTCTCAACACAAACACATTTAGGATAAGAAAATAGAGATGATAAGCACTGGGTGAACTCCCACGAAGCGGGTTGTTTTTTATCACCGAGTGCAAGTCGATCGATCCTGATATTTAGTGTGCCATAGGGAAAAGTTCTGGATGTCCGGGATAACCAATGGTGGTGCATCCCCTCTATAGTAATGCTTCAAACGGTGGCATTTGATTTTGAAATTAGAACCATCAGCATCAGATAACTTGGCAGTGCCATAAGGATAAACTTCGGTGATTGTGAAAGGTCCGGACCATCGGGACTTGAGCTTTCCGGAGGGAAAATCTTTAATCGGGAGTTGAATAGAAGGGACTTGATCACTCAAACATTGAAGATTCCGTTCTTAATCTTGGAATCGTGTGCTTCTTTGTCTTCTGCCTTGTTGTATGTAAGGAATTTCGTAAGTTGATCACGAAGCTCGCTAAGTTCATTTAAGCTGAAGCTTTAGTGATCGCCGCGTGTTTTTAAAATCGAAGTGGGCAATGCGTGTAAGAGCCAATATGCTTTGTGTTCTAACTTCAATGGTATAGTGGACACGCTTTTCCTTAGACTAACTTATATGGGGTAATCAATAGGAGTCTTGTAAGCGGTTCTAAAAGACCCATAAGGCATCATCTTGTGTATCTGACCATGAGGCACGGTTTGCTCCGACAGTCTACTCTAAAATTCTTTTGAGACCTCGATTCGTGACTTCAACTTGACCACGCTTTTGAGGATGGTAAGGAGTCGTAAATATCGAATGGGTGACACATATTAGACATAACTTTATCCAAATTTGTGTTACAACAAATGGTTGGTACCTCGATCGCTTATCGATTGCTTTCGGAGCCCGAATCGGGAGAAAAGGGATTTTAAGAACTTCAACAATCTACCCTGCATCGTTATAGGGAGCGCTTTCGGCTTCAACCACTTGGAAAGACTAGTCGACGGCTATAGAATATATTTGTTACCCTAGATGACGGAAAAGAGTCCCATAAAATCATATACCCCATAAAATTCGAAAATTCCAAAAGTGGATTGCATTTTGGGCATGCTCATCACGTTAGAGATTTTGCTTGTCTTTGACATAGCATCACAAGTTTTGACATACTTCGTAGGCATCCTTTAAATTGTGGGCCAAAAAGAAACCGGCTTCAAAAAATCTTCTTGGCGGTTAAAGCCACAATATATCTAATTTCCATATACTTTTGGCTCCGTAGTGTCCCCAGTGGGTCACTATGACATGCTTTGCGAATTTCGAAAGCTTCTTTGCCTCTACACACCTTCCGGATAATCTGATACGCACAAGTCTTAAAAAGAAAAAGGGTCATCCCAAAAAATAATGTTTTCATCTTTTAATGAAACATGTTTTTCTCTTGAAGTGGACATTCCGGTGTAATGATTTTCCCGCGTCGGTAGTTAGCAAAGTCGGCAAAACCACAGGGTACTTTGGTCTTTGGAAGTTAAAGCACACTTAAAGTCTTAAAGGAAAAAGTCTCGGTAATCTCTTTTGGATTCAAAAGTATTTTCGTAAGGGTTTTCAAGCGAGAGAGGTGATACAGCTGCATAGTTTTTAGCTCTCCTTAGTATCGATACCTTTAAAATCAAATTCCTGTAGAAGTAAGACCAGCCGAAGCAATCTTGTTTGGCGTCTTCTTGTTGAAAAAGGTATTTTAAAGAGGTGTGGTGAGGATGTGTAACAACAACTCTTGTCAATGATTAGATATGATCGAAACTTCTCGAAAGCATAAACTACTGCAAGCATCTCCTTCTCGGTTGTTGTGTAATTTGATTCTGTTCAGTCATCGTCTTGCGTAGCATAATGAATGGTCGAATTGCTTCTCAATCCTCTGCCTAGAAACCTGAACCGATTGCAATAATCACTTGCATCGCACTTGATTTCAATAAGGTTACGGTCCCAAATTTGGAGCAATTTAGAAAATTGGAGCTTCGGTCAACATCTTTTACAATGTTTGAAAGAGCTTTAGAATGCATCTTCTGAAAAATGATGGAGTATTCTTTCTCTAAGAGATGGGTTCATGGGTCGAAGGATTTTGGAAAAGTCTTGGATATATCTTCGATCATCGATAACCCGAGAAAACTTCGAATTCCTTTGACGTTAGTTGGGTGAGGAAGCTTAGAAAATTACATCAAACTTTGGCGTTATCGACTTAAATACACTTTTCTAAAGATCTTATGCTCCTAAAACAATGCCCTCTCTTACCCATGAAATGGCTCTGTTCCCAATTTTGTGCTAACTTGGGTCTTCCACCATTTAAGATGTGATCTAGATTGGCTGAAACGAGGAAAAAAAGAGTCTCAAAATGAAAAAATCGTCCATAAAAAACCCTCCACGTTTTCTCTATCATATCGTGAAAAAATAGCCATCATACAACGGGTTTGGGAATAAAAGTTCCAGGAAGCATTGCACAAACCGAATAGGATACGACGGTACGCGGGAATGTTCCGTATGGGCACGTTGAATGTAGGTTTTCTCTTGATCTTTAGGATCAATTGGGATTTGAATATTACCTGAAATACCATTAAGAAAAATAAAAACTCGGTTGCGCTAATCGCTCTAACAAGTAGGTCCTTTAATGGTATCGGATAATGGTCTTTACAAGTTGCTTCGTTTTAACTTTTCGATAATCGTACAAATCTCTCATCCCGTGACTAATCTTGTAGGCACAGCTCATGTTCTTCGTTTGTGACAACGGTCAGACCACCTTTTTTAGGAAACAATGGACTGCGACCTAACCAATGGACGATCCGAAATTAGATTAATCAATCCGCGTCAAGAAGTTTTCTACTGTCTTTCTTGTTGACGGTCGTGGATTTTAGGGTTTAACCCTCCTTGGAGGTTGGACGGTATGGTTGGTATGCATCTTTCTAATAGGATGTGGTGTGAGCTAAAATTCTGTTTCTATGCACTCGGAATAGCAGAATGTTTCCATGCAATGCTTGTTTTCGTTGTTCAAAACATGGTTTGAGTGAGGTCTTTTCTTCTTGGCTCAAATCTTTTGTAATGATAGATGGGAATACGTGTTTTTTTCACTCTAAGAATGCCATTACTCGAGGTGGCGGAGGTAAACTCATTAGCTCGACTTCGGGAATTCATCTTTTGGGTTCAAGTGTAGATTATTGTTGGTTCCAACACCTTAAGATCCTGTGTTGATTCGGGGTAATAATCTCCTTGGTCTGGTGAAGGTAATGGATCATTGTTGAGAAGTGCCTCGAGAATGAGAATGTCACCCTCGGGATCGTAGTATGTAGCATTGAAAACTGGTGAAATTGGTTCATCATCGATTGCTATGAAAGCATCGGCTTCTCAAAGAGTAGAAAATCACTTTCATCAAAAGGAGTAAGTGTTGGAGATGAAGTAAAACAAATCGGATCGAAGTGTGGAGAAGGCTTGTTGTAAAGCAAACGGGAATCAGAAAATCCAGTTATCTTCTTGTGAGTACTCTTCACAAGTGACATCGATTAGATCAACTTTCTTCAATGATTCGAGATTGTTGTATGAAATGGAAGGTGCATCACCACATTTAAGGGTTAACGATTGATCATCAATTCTAAAGAGTAATCTCTCCCTTCTGTAAACATGATTAAAGCAGGAGCCGTCTAGAAAGGGGTATCGCCCGAGTAATTAACGGTACTGAAGGAATCGGCTTTAAATATTCCTAGAACAAACGAAATCAGAGGGGAAAGTAAACTTACCTACTTTGACAAAAACTTTTTCTGCAACACGGGTTGATTGGAAAATTGTACGACATTCGGCTTAATTTAATACCATTCTTGTTTTCGGTTAGGCCTGAGAGTGAAGCTTTTTCAAATGCGATAAAGGCTGAGATTGATACTAGCACCTAATCGGCTAAGGGCTAAGTAACTATCCAACTCTGTAAATCACAGGAATGAGAAATGACCGGGGTCACTAGCTTTTGGAGCTTTTTAAGGATAACGCACTACAATTTCATTCAACGGTGTTGTGGTTTAACTCATCACTTGGTCTTTGTTGTTTGCATCTTTTTGAAGCAGGAGCAAACTTTGGCATATGAATGAGAGCATCCGCGAACTTAGCTCAAAGTGAAGATTACGGAAGATTTCCATAAACTTTGAAGCTAGGATATCATCCTTTTCACGAATCTTTTCTTTGTTGAGTCTCGATGCGGTAACGGCTTTCTATCCACACAAAATAAAAAATTAGGTTTGGTTTGTTGGATCGAAAGAAGGCTCTTCGATTGGTTCTTTGTCTTTGGTTTGTTATGGATCGTTGGAGAAGGGTTGGATGGTCTTTCGGTGTTTGGTAGTCCGTATCCTTTGTCACCTCACTTTCCTTTTTCCACCACCGGCGGTGGGAATCGAAGTCCTAGTATGAAACACCACTACGAGTTGTTAATTGCTTGGCCTTCTTTATTTGGTTTGGATATGGTATTGCTAGGTAAAGGAACTTGATCTTGAGGTTGGTTACTATGATAATTGGCTGGAAAAACCGGCATCATTTGCTGAAAATCATCTTGCTTCTTTTGAGACTCATTGTAAACTCTTTGAAAATCATTTTGAAAATTATCCAACTTCATTTGCAAATTATTCATGTTCGCATCATTAGCTTTAGAATAATTTTCAAATTCCGTTTTAGACACACTATTTGTTGGAGGTTGGTAAGGTAAAACTTGATTGATTGGTGTTTGGTATGGTGGAGCTTGATAAACTTGATTTTGGTTGTTTTGACGGTTTTGATTAAAGTTTCCTCCACGGTTTTGGTTGAAGTTAGAATTGGTCCCTTGATAACGGTTTTGGTTGGTTTGGACATTCGGTTGATTGAAACCCGGTGGTCTCATTTGACTTGCCAAATTGGAAGGTTGGTTCTTTGGAGAAAAGTTACCAACGGCTACGGTTTTGTTAAATTGTTTGGATGTTGTCATTGAAAAACGGGGAAAAATCGTTTTCCACCTCGAGTTAAATGGACAATGAATAAAATGGTGATTTGTTCTACAAGTGACACAACTTCCTCAACTGCTTTGAGGGTGCAGAAGTTAACAACCAAATGCTTTCATTTGATTCATCATTTGGTTATTTTGTTGGTCATCTTATCCTCGAGGAGAAGCGGGTATTTGTTTGCATATCGATAAGAAAAAAAGAATTATTTAGGAGATGAAGAATTAGAAAGAGGAGCATCCGTACTCACTCTTGAATCATTAGCACGACATCATTTTTTGGCCAGTAACGAATTTTGACTTGATTTCAATAATTGCTACCTTTTGGGCATATTGTCCAATGACAATTGCCACATGCTGCAGAACTAAGGGCATCTTGGATCTTTGAATTCAAAAGAGTTTTAAAAAGTATCGCGTTGGTGGAGTTCGAGAAGCAGGTGAGGACATTGACGAAAGGAGTCCTTTAAAAACGTCCATGTTATTAAAGTTCGTTTTGGTTTTTTTTTGATAAAAAGTAATGATCTCATATCGATAATTAAGAGGTTTTTGCAATGGGTGGGGACAGTACTTGATTTAGCATCTTAGAAACAAGGTCGTCCCATGTGAGAATTGATCTTGGTGGGTTCTCTTGGCTAACCAATCTCGGGCTTCAGTCTAGAGAAAATGGGAAAAGCAAAAGGCTTACGACGTGTCGGAAACTTCTGTGTTCTAAAGTTGAAGTGACCTTATTAAAAACTCGAAGGTGATTGTGTGGGTTTGTCTACCCGTTTAAACTTATTACTTTGCACAGATTGGATTAAAGGTTGTTTTGCGCTCGAAATTATTCGCATGATGATGGAATAACTATAGCATCTTCATACCTCCTCAATAGGTGGTTGTAACATTTTGGGCCATTGTTCGAGTGTCAGCATTGGAACAACGTTTTGTTCAACAATTGGATCAAAGAAAGATGTTGTCGCGTCTGGAGGGATGCGATACCGACGTGCCATTTAAAAGAATATCTAACAATTAAAACTCAAAACTTTTACATAAAAAAATATTTTTTTTCTTTTTTCAACAATGAATTTTTAACGGTTACACGAAAGAGACTTAAACCAAATAATCAACTACTTCACGGTAGCTCTTGAAAATTTCTTTTCAAGGTGAGCCGTACTTGGTAGAGACACAAAAGGCAAGTGTTAAATCTTTGATTACGATTTGGGAACAATTGCAAGTTCACCGGAAATTGAAATGATAATATCTCAATAGAAGATATTATTTGTTGGTGTTCGATTACCAACTTTGTTTATTTTATTTCTTTTTTTTAAAGGACAATTTTTTATGTTTTTGATTTTTTTTTATCTTTTACTTATACTAAAAAGAAAAGGAAAATATTTTTTACTTTTTATATTTTATGATTTTTTTTTTACTTTTGAATTTTTAAAACAAGAATGAAACTTTCGAGGAAGAAAGGATCTTCAAACCAAATCAACAAACACAAAACGTAGGAATCGTAAACACTAGTCCCCGGCAGCGGCGCCAAAAACTGATTGCAGTTTTACGTACATATAAAATAATACACTTATAGAGAAATTAAGGAAATCCCCAAGTAACCCTTGGACAATTCCACTCACAAAGATATATATATATATATAGAATACGTATTAAACCGGGCAAGTATGATCACCCGGGTCGTTTCCCCAATGACTAGTGAAATTGAAACCACGTTTTACGTTCGGATCCTGATTTGAATGGAACAAAGATATTTGGTTTGGAAAAGATATGAAAATAAAATTAAACGTTCGGATCCTGATTTGAATGGAACAAAGATATTTTGGATAAGCTATTACTTATGAAATTAAGAAGCAACAAATAATGACAAAAAAGCAAGTAAACTAATTTTAAATCCCTAAAATGTAAACTAAAATTTTGCTAAATAAAGAAAAATTTGCTGAAAACTATTAAAAATAAAAGCCCTAATTTTTATCTTTTTATAAAAGTTTAATTGAACTAATTAAAACTTAACCCTAATTATTAATTAAAACTAAATAAACTAATTTAAAACTTAACTAATGGACTAATAATGCAAAAAGGAAAAGGACTAACGGGGAAAAACACTTACTGACGGGGGAAACTACTGGCAAACAACTAAGATCGAAAAGTTACACTATCTACCCTGAGATTCTACCCCGATAACAAGCTAAGGCCCGAATTAAGGTGAAATTTGAAAAGTGCTTAAATTAAAAAAAACTCAAAGAAGAAAAGTTGTAGAGGAAGCTAGGGAGAACAACTTTAACAAGAGCACTATAGTCTGAATCTCAAAGATAAGCTCTAAAAAGAGCTTATTAATAAGCTGTTACAGAAACTAAGGGTTGGGCTTAAGTGATACCAAAAACAAACACAGCGATTGCGAGCTCAAATTAAGCTTAAAGTGAGAAAGGAAAAGTGATCTAGGAAGCTAATGATGTGCTTAATCTAAAAATGCAAAGAAATTAAAGCTTAAACTACTTTTATGCTACTGAAATTGATCAAGAACTAAGCAAACTCAAGAAATAAGCAAAGAAATACACAATTAAAATAAGCTAAACTAGATTCTAAAACTTTAAGAACTTATCAATCTACTTATTATCCATCTAAATAAGCTATAAAATCTAGACTTAAAGGCTGAATTAACAAATTTAGACTCTACTTAAGTTCCTACTGATTTTGGAATTTTCAGGTTTTTTATGACTTTTGACAACTAAATTAAACTAAGGAAATAAGCTAGAAATTGCTAATTAAGACTTAAAATGTATTAAGCTATATGAAAACTTAAATCCTACTAAATTTGATAAGCTAAATCCTAAAATTACTTATCTAATTGAGGCTGAGAACACAGCAGTACCAACTAGGGTTAGTACTGGTAGTGTAAAAGTTCAGCAGTACTTTCACTTGAAAGTACTGCTGATGCAATTTGATTTTTAAGAATAAAATTAAGCTATGAAATAAGCTAGAAAATGAAAATTAAAACTAAATTCATAATAAGCTAAAGCTAAACCAAAATCTAAACTAACAGTATTAACTTATGAGAGCAGTACTAACTTTGGAAGTTAGTACTGGTAGTGCAAAGGTTTAGCAGTACTAACTTTGGTTAGTACTGTTAGTGCAATTTTGAGAATGCACTAAACCAAACACTCCCTATTCATTTATGACAGAGGTTGAAGAAACAGGCATTTCAAGAGAAATCTAATGAACAAGTATTAAATACCAGATAAAAACTAGCTAAACAAACTTATCAAACTAGATTAATCCAACTGAATAATCAAAATTTCTAAGATCCTTCACTAATTAAAACTAATATTTTAGGATTTAACGAGTTTTTATGACAGAATTTGATAACTAAAGATCTAATAAACTATTTAAGCAAAAACAGATTAAAGACAAACAACTAATAAGTACTAGAAAGACATATAAACACTAAAAAGCAAAGAGAATAACAATAGGCAATATAAAGCAATACAACTAAACAAACAATATTAAACTGAAATTAGAGAAGAATGAAAAGAGAAACTTACTTGATCCTTTAGCTAAACAAAAGGAACCAATAAAGGCAGCTACAAGCTCTCTAGCTTATGAATAAGCTAGAGTATAAGTCCTTGGGATCTCTTCCAAGGTAAGATCCCCTTCCAAAAGCTTAGATCCAATAAGATCCATGTAAGTTTAAACTAATTAAAGGTTTAGATAAGATTAATACTGAATTCAAACAGCTCTATTTCAGCTTATAGACTGAAAGAGCTTTAAATGAGCTTATTAGCTTATGAGACAATATGGCTTATTAAGAGAGCTTATGACTTTAAATGAGAGCTTAGAAAATGAGATTTAAAACACTAAAAACTGAATTTCATTAATTAAAGAAGCTGATTACAATACTTGAAAAAGGAAAATTACATTTAAGAAAATTACGAATTTAAACTAAATTACTAAAAACTTAGATAAAAAGAAAAAGACTAGATATCGTGTGTGTGAGAAGTGAGGTCTTTTTATAGTGCCCAGCTGAAGCTTCTAGGACCTCTAGCCTTGCTCACCAAACTTTTAATCCTGGCCAATCATTTCTTCAATCATTTGATCTATATTGTGGGACGTTGGATCATTTTGTGGACACCTGAGGATTGCCAGGCTGGCATTCTTTGATGTGACGTTTGTGTTAGTTTTGTGAGTGAGTTTAGCACAAAACCCACATAAATTTGTGCTTTCACCATGGCTAACGTGGCATTGAGCTTGAGCTAGGATAAGTATCCCCTTGATTAGACTAATTTGTCCTTGCATTTGTGCTTGAGCTTCCTTGAATTGACCAACGCACCCTTTAATTTGGATTTGCCCTTTAATTTGATAGCGAGGTAATTTTGGGAACGATGGGTGAACAGTAAATGTTCCCGCTCCTTCTTCGACAGTTAAAACTGTTGGAGTTTGAGAAGTTTACACATTTGGCCCTTGTCTTTCTTTTCTCTCTTTCAAGTTATAAATAACTTTTGGAAATTGCAAGATTGGACCTTGTAGAAGAAAATTGGCTAAGGCTTTGGTCTTTTGGAGCTTCGGCTTTGAATCTTTGGCTTCTTTTTGTACTCTTCTGATTCTCGTGTCCGTGTTTGCTTGCTTTGGATTGTTTTCTTGTGATTTTTGACTTATCCGTTCCTGCACACACAAAACACAAATACAAGCATATTTTTGCCATTTTTGGTCTGTTTTGGGTTTAATTGGGTTATTTTTAGGTATAAATAGATATGTGTATTTTACACCTATCATAGATCAAATAAATGCTTTAACGGAAAATATCCTTAGGGATACATGTTTATAAACTTTTAAAGGCTACTTGAGGACAAGTAGAATTCAAGTTTGGGGATATTATATGACATCAAAAAACGTCTATTTTATAGCATCATTTATCCCATATTATTAACCTTTTTTGTATAGTTATTGCAAAGAATTTTTGCTTAATCATTTATATTTGAGAATTGCAGTAATTATGGAGTAATTGGTGAAAGTTAGCAAAAGGCGCGCATTCTGGAGCTTGAATGAAGATATTTTGAAGATTATTGTTCTGAAGACCAATATGCCGTATCGATTAAGGAAGATACGGCGTATCCGTACCTGCACTCATCAAAGACCATAGAGGAATAAAGATCAATACGCCGTATCCAGAGAGAATCAATACGCCGTATTCAAGATATGGAATCAATATAATATTCTGGAAGATATCAAGCGTGGTCCTTACTCCAAGAAATCCCTAATACACCGTATCTAACACTTGGATACGCCGTATCGAACCTACTTCCAGAACTTATAAATAGAAAACTCAAAAATGAGTTTAAAGTGTGCTAAATCCTATTCTTGATACCTAAACCACAAAAGTCGATTTTCAGAGTAGAAAAAGAGCAGAAGAGGTCGAGCAACGCTATCAATTCCATAGGAGACAACGTGAAATTCCATATACTTTAGTAATCGTTTAGTTTTTTGTATCATTTGTTAACTCGGTTAGTTTACCTGGGCTAAATAATTGCTCTTGTATTTAGTATGACGTTTAAAGGCTAATACCTTCTAGTATTAGCCATTATTATGAAGATTTGAATGTTTGGTATTTGTTTATCTCGATTTCTTGATTTATCGTTAAGTGCTTGTTTATGTTTATCAATTTATACTTGTTTACGCGCTTTTGTATGCGACCTATCATTCAACTGGATCTAGTGAAGCGGACCAAGCAGATCTAGAGTCCGGGATAGCTCTCCATATAGTAATCTATACATCTAGAATCATAGTTGCACAAATATTGTCCTTCTAAGTCTGTGTCTAGGTCTTAGGATGATGTAACGCCTAAGTCTTAAGAATGATATGCCACCTCGAGAGAAGAAATCATTGCACTTAATAAACAAACCAACGTTCTAATCGGATTAATAATGATTAATACAGTTTTATTATATAAGTTTCGACCACTCTTTCATCTTTTGTTAATTATCTTGCGTGGGATAAAGTGCCTTGAATTGATTATAGACACCAACCAAACCGTGCCAGTCTCTCAGGCTGAAACCCTCCTTTTCCGTTAGAATTAGGATTTAGACTAACATAGGTTTAACATATGATTAGAATAGAATAGAATTAACATATATTAGATAACCAAGATATTAATTAAATTAAGAGATTTAACCTCGCTTTAAGTGTTCGACACCCTACTTACCATGAAACTACTACCGATCGGGTACACTGCCCGTTAATGTGTTGTTTTTGGTTTAGTCGGCAAAATATAAATTTAAAACTTGAATCATCTTAAATATACCATACAACGACAGCACATCAGGTATGGATCGGATACGTTGTATTGATGTCTGGGAAGACAAACTTGATAGAAATAAATAACAATCCAGGTTGTTTCCCTGGAAGCACTTTTCTTTCAGCTAGTCTTTAAGTAAGACTTTTTCCTTCCAGCTTTACGTCATATTTTATTCGAATTCGACGACCTCTCTTTCATGCGCATCTATATTTCCATCATAGTACTTCTTTAATCATTGGCCATTGACTTTAAAACTTATTCTGTTTTTATCGGTGATTTCCGCCGTCCCATACGGATACATAATTTTCACCACATTTGGCCTGTACCTCTTTGATTTGAGCTTACCTGGATGCATCTTAAATCTAGAGTTAATTAGCAATACATTGTCTCCCACCTTAAAGTTTTTATCCCCTCGGATCCTAGAATCATGCCATTTCTTAGTTCTCTCTTTGTAGATGCGAGTGTTTTCGTATGCTCCATCTCTTAACTCTATTAATTCATTAAGTTCCATGAAACGGTTTTTTGCTGCAGCTGTGAGATCCATATTACATTGTTTTAGTGCCCAACATGCTATATGTTCAATCTCCACAGGTAGGTGATAAGCTTTCCTATAAACCAACCTAAAGGGGGTACATCAAGTAGGTGTTTTGTAGGTAGTTCTGAATGTCCATAATGCATCGTCGAGATTTTCGGACCAATTCTTTGAGTTATTCCCAACTGATTTTTCCAAAATACGTTTGATAGCTCTATTGGTCACTTCAGTTTGCCTGTTGGTTTGAGGGTGATATGCAATAGATATTTTATGAGTCACTCTGTATTTTTGCAAGGCTTTTTCTAATTGAGAGTTACAAAAATGTTTTGATGATGTGTCATTTTATAAACTATTTTGGGGTTATTTAACCCCCTAAATCATACAAATATGCCCGAATTATGTGTTTAATCATTTGTTTTTAGGTTTTTAGCATTTAGATGGCATTTGGAGGAAATACACGTGACTTGGGCTCATTTAGAGAAGAAACGGACAAGACTACGACTCTACACCAAGAACCATGAAGAATTATTCACTCAGACCCTAGAGACGGCGTCGCAACCATAAAGTGACAACGTCATGACATTCATGGTAACGGCATCAAAGATTCAGCAACGACGTCAGGATGTGGCCGACTTAAAGTGGATCCAGAACCATCTACGTGGCGACGGCGTCAAGAGTACAAAGCGACACCGTCGCAGCAATATCTCTATAAATATAAAACGGATTTTAGGGTTTTAAGTGTGTAACTTTCTATAACTTTAGGGAGATGAATCCTAGCCTTTGTAATAGCTTTAAAGGTCGTTTTTAAGGCCTCAAAACCCTATTGTACTACCTTGGATCTATGTTTTAATTCAAGTAAGGTTATTTATCATTCATCATTCAATATGTCTATGTGTTGTGTGATTGATTTATCTTCTTTCTTTCATTATAACATGCGAGGCTAAACCCTCATTTGTATTTGTTTATAATTGCATAAAAGTCGGATTGTAGATCCTAATACTGTTTCTTCTTGTTGATGAGTGTGCGCATTAGGCTTTAGAAAACCAGCTTTTTATGTATTGCTGTAGACACGTCTAGGGAAAGGCGAGTGCATAGAAAGGATAACATCGGGTAACAGTCTTCATACTACCTTACCCCCTTATATGGTTGATCCCTCTTAAGATATTTCACAAGCATTTAATATACTCTTAGGGGTCTTGTAATAAAGTTCATACTACCTTACTTATGCGTTGTAATAACGGATTATTAAGTAGATGACGGGTTCATGTAATCCATTCAGGACCTAGGAAATACTTACACAGATCATCACAAGTGTGACAAGGCAGCATGATTAGGAGCAGAAATCTGATAAGTAATGCATGATTAAGTAAATACATTTAATTATCATAAAGTTATCACTAGTAGATTAGATAATAGTTTGGTTACTAGTTAAACAAATCAACCTCTAAAACCGTAGATTTACATGCTTTCATAAAACATAAAAACACAAAAATAATCTTCTCTCAACCTGTAGAATTCTGTTAGACCTTGATCAAGCCTTCCCAACCTATTCCCATAGATAACGATAACAACCCCGAGTTGTCACACCCCGCCTAGGCGGAAACACGAGGCGTAACATCATGGATATCATCACAACACAATGATGTCAACAATAGAGAGAACTAAATGAAATAGATAAACAAATAAGACACAATGTGTCATGACAATATCTAACACAAGATAAAGGAGTCTTGCATTATGATAGCAAAGTCACACCACAAGGAAACATACTCCAAAAGTCTAAGCAATCAAATAACAACCAAGTATCAAACAATTCAAATGACATAAATAAAATCTCTAGGAGAATGACTCCGCATGCAAGCCTACGGTCTCACTAGCCACTCTTCCTAACTTCAACATCCTCAGGATGGTTACCTGAAAATGATGCTTAAAATGTCAACACAAAGGTTGGTGAGAGTCATAGGTTTAAGACACAAAAATCAAAGCTTATAAAAAATTACGGCGATTAATGCAAACATGACATGACAATTACTGTACTATCATACAAGCTAACATGCAAATGTAACCATAACGAGCATGAGAACGGAAGGTGTCCTTCGATCCAAAAAGTATCAACACTTGGGTAGTAACGTTACCCCCGATCCATTAAAACCATCACTTCACATGGGTAGGAACGTTACCCCCGATCCAATATCACAACAAATGGGTAGGAACGTTACCCCCGATCCAAATACACATAAGTATTTCGCACGTAACATACAATAGCCAAGTAAAGTCCATACACTTTCAAAATAAAGACACATAATCATAGTAATTAGAACATTTCAAATCTATTTGCATCATTTCCATCCCAATTTAAAAGTGATGTGAAAAGAGGGACTATGAAACTCACCTGAATACTTAAACGCAGCTTCCAAATCTCAACACGCAACTATACAAATAAATAAACACGGTTACATGCGACCAAGCTAAAAGCTATAGTCCATGTAACATACATATGATGGATGTCTAAGGGTTTAGTTAACCATCATGGGTCACCCCAACACCATGCCTAACCTTAACCATCTCATTAACACTTTACACTAGCTACTTATAATTAAATCAGAATTACAGAATTTTAGTGTCTCTTTACGTACTCAAAACCCTTACTTAATGACCTTCATAATTTATACCAAAAATCACCCATGTTTATTTATGAGTATATTAACTACCTTGTGATTCCCAAGTATTACTTACATGTGTAACTACTTCAAATAAAATCAAACTTCAAAAATGTCCTAATTTGGATATGATTGCTCACCAAAATATGTCACTCTAACTACCATACTTAGACATGCTTTCAGAGGCTAATTTTCACGGGATTATCAATAGAAATATGGAACTTAACTATTGTAGAAGAGATAAGCTTAATTCCACTTTTAAGTTAGGGTTTCACCTTCCAAAACATGACCTAAATCTCACCCGTATTTACTGATTTGACAACTTTTAGTGTAACCAATATTTGAATGACTTCCCGACCTTAAAAACCCTCAAGGCCGGATTTTTTAGAAAGTAGACTCTTTTGGATTATTCATAGACTCAAGAAACATGTCAATACACGTTTTTATCATCAAGATATCAGTCATTGAATACGACCTAAAATTCTGCTCAACCCTAAATCAAGTTTTAACGCAAATCTAACATAACCAATTGCATGAATATGACCCTAATCAAGCCCTAATCACTCTAGGATCATTAAATACCATTAATATTCTATATTTTATGAAACCCTAGAATCCACCATCATAAGTGTTACATGAATGTATGAATTAGATTGGATTAACATGCTTACCTTGGATGCTAGAACCTAAATAATGATTCTTGAGGTTTTCATTGGATCAATCACCAAATTCGTCTCCTAGGCTTCCTTGGGGGCTGGTTTCTTATGGAAAAAAGGGAGAGGGAGAAGAAAATTATGAGCTAGGTTTTGTTAATACTTATCTTAATGTAATCTTATCCCCTTATATTTACAATTTGACTCTTAAACCCTTAAAACCCAACAAAACTGATCGGCCACCCCCTATAATTATATTTTTATATTTTTTTTATTAATTTATTAATTAACTAATTTACTTCATTACCTTAAGTTTTTATAAAATCCTAAGCTAGTTTGATTAAACCTTTTTACTTAAACGCTACTTACTAAACTTTCTAAATATAACTATCATTTCACTAAACCACTTTCTATTTTTAGAAGGTTTGCTACAAACTTCTATATTTCACTCACATGCTTCCTTTCCAATAACTTACACTTCTTATAAACTAACCTGCTCAAATCACGGTTGTCACATAATATGCCACCTCGAGAGAAGAAATCATTGTACTTAATAAACAAACCAACTTTCTAATCGGATTAATAATGGTTAATACAGTTTTTTTATATTTTGCTCGACCGATTTTTTATCTTTTGTTTATTTGCTTGCGTGGGTTAAAGTGTCTTGAATTGATTGTAGTCACCAACCAAACTGTGCCAGTCTCTCAGGCTGAAAACCCCCTTTTCCCGTTGGAATTAGGATTAAGACTGACATAGGTTTAGAATAGAATAGAATTAACATAGATTAGATAACCAATATATTAATTAAATTGATAGATTTAACCTCGCTTCAAGTGTTCGAAACCATACTTACCACGAAACTACTACCGATCGGGTACACTGCCCATTAAAGTGTTGTTTTTGGTTTAGTCGGCAAAATATAAATTTAAACTTGAATTAATAAAATATACACCACACAACGACACATCAATAGTGCAATTTTATTTATTGGAAAAATAGATTTGAAACTTATATGAAATCAAAAGATCTAAATCTTTGGCATGTTATCATTAATGATGGTTTTACACCGGTTGTAGAAAAGGTAACTACTCAAGCTTATGATGAAGTTCCCTTTGATCGTCAAACCGACAACTTTAAAAGAAACATGTTAAAAATAATGAGGCTAAAATGGTTCTTTATATGCTTTACCTAAAATGGAATACGTAAGAATTTTCATGTGTAAAACGGCTAAAGAAATTTGGCAATCGTTGTTAATCACACATCAAGGTAATAGCCATGTTAGGGATAATAAAATTGATCTTCTTGTTCAACAATATGAAAAAATTTCTATCCTTAAAGAAGAATCTATTGATAGCGGTTTTATTAGATTTAACACTATTATTACTAGTCTTAAAGCTCTTGATGAAGTTTTCTCGAGCAAGAACTATGTTAGAAAGTTTCTCAGGGCTCTTCATCAGAAGTAGAGGGAAAAGGTTAAATATTTCAAAGTAAAATATTTCAAGTGAATGGTTAAATATTAACCTGAAAAAATGTTAATTATCACAATGCATGCATGCACAACTTACTCAATACCTTCACCACCTTTGAACTAACACCTTATATACTTATAAACATTCAAATTTAAATATTTTCCTTCCCTATTTATACATAAAACCAGCCCCCTTGTGTTTACACACCAAATACCACCAAAATAACACTACACAAAACATGTTACCAACTCTTGTGTTTAATTATTTCCCTCACCACCTTTGAACTAACACCTTATATACTTATACACATTCAAATTTAATTATTTCCCTTCCCCATATATGCATAAAACCAGCCTCCTTGTGTTTATACACCAAATACCACCAAAATAACACTACACAAAACATGTTACCAACTCTTGTCATATAATATTGAAAATATTGGTAGATTTAGTTAGTTTTCAACTCAACCCACTCCTTCCCCTCTCCTTCCTCTTCTATACGCCACATCTCACTCCTCCTCCTTACCCTCTATCTTTTCTTGTCCCTTATATTTCTTATGTCTTACCCTTCCATTCCTATATACATAACACATTCCCCTCTCCTCATTTATCACTTTAAACACTCACAACTTTCTCCTTTATCCCTACATAAATTGGCAGCAAGAAAGGCAAGAGCAAGGAGTATTTCACCGTTTGGTTAAGGGTTTGCAAGATTATTGGTTTAGGGTTTTTAAAGCTAGGATTTTGAACTTCCAAATTAGGGTTTTTCTTAGTGTTCTTGGGTCATTTATGCACTCTTTGATCCTCAAATCATTACCACTCATTGTAAGCATCTCATTTACATAATTTCATTCTTTATAAACATTTCATGTTACTTTTCATATCACCATTATATACTTGTAGTTTAAGAACTTGATATAAACTTGTTGATGAAAAACCTTAAAGCTGCCAGATTTTTATGTCGACTTCTGCTCACGTTTTAACTACTTTGCAAAACACTTATGACCCATTTCTTAACACTACACCATAGTACTATGTGTTAGGGAATTCCCATACCAACTTTATGGATTTAGGAAATTTATTAGTATTTTAAACATTTTGTACAAAACAAACTGTCTAGTTTTACACACTTAACAAGATGGGTATTTCTTAGCACCTTAGGCTTAGAACATGAATAATGCCAGTTGAGGTTTTTGTAGCTAAGACCTAGAACTAAACTCAAAAAATAAATCACTCTAAAAGGTTAAGTAATGAAGAAGTTATGACCAAAACAAAAAGAGTAAAGTTTTCTGGACAATAACAACTTTGACATCCGTGTGTTGTAATGCTCTTTTGGAACCTTTAAACCTTGAGTTTGACTGTCAAACTTACATTTTTGGGAAGACAACTTAAAAAGCTACAATATAGGCTTTTGAACGGACAAATTTCATCAAGAAACGAATGAGATACGACCCTGAGACTTTGGGTGAAAAATCTATTATAGAAACTGTTTTGACACTTCATTTATAAACACTTGGGAAAATTTGTTTTAAGTCACATTTGGAACTCGAAAAACCTTAGACACAAGTATATAAAAGTGATAAAATTTTATAAAACTCATATTCATATAGTTCACTTCATATTGTAAACCTAAAGCGCCTTATCATTTAACTTGGTCGCGGTTAGGACTCGTGTTTCATTGAACTTGCTATTTTTCCAATTGTATCACTTTGTTAAAGTGACGTTCATAGCCCTAGTTTTACTCGTTTTGAACTACATCTTTACTTATTTTGAATTACTTTGGGGTGAGAATACATTTCTCGTTTTACTTATGGCCACAAGTACTTTAAACTATTACGTATTGCCTAAGTTATCCTATTGCCATGAACTCCCCACTATCATGAACCGTTAATTACATTGTGTAAGCACAAATGTTGTAAATAGATCTATTTGGGTTGACAACTCCCGTCAAGGTAGGTAACAACGCACTACCATGTCAATGGCGCATTTCATTTGAGGTAGTACTTGGGTGTTTTGGCAAAACATCAAACTCTAGGGCAACAACATGTAACAACTTGAACTTTGGTTAAGGCTTCAATGTCATGAGCTTAGTGCAATAGTAATACATTTCTTGTGATATTGTATTTGTTATAATAGTCACATACTCAGAATCCTTGTGGTCCACACTTGTACTTACTTAAACTTATGAACTCACCAACTTTATATTGACGTTTTAGCATGTTTATCTCAGGTCCATAACTTACATACTTGGCTACCATGTTGGAGTCTCATTTTAGAGTCACTCAGTTATGGTTGCGTAGCATTGAAGATTTCCTGCATGAACTTTACTCATTTGATTATATTTCAAACTATCCTTTATTTTTTTTGGTTAAACTATGGTGCATGTTTTGTTGAAAACTTATTATTTCAAATGAATCAAATGATGTACTTTTAAAATAACTCATATAGAGGTTGTTCGATATAGCTTGTGTCTTTGTGCTATGAAGTCATGCCTCGATTACCTTCCGCTGTGATATTTTGGGGGTGCGACAAGACTTGAAGATTGTGTCGACATTTAAAATGCGCAAGTATTTAGAGAAAGATTGCGTCACATTCGTGAAACACGTGGTGGACAAAGGAGCAAAAGTGAAGAACATCCAAGACGTTCTTGTGGTAAGGAATCATCCCGAGGTTTTTCTAGAAGATTTACATGGACTTCCCTCGCCTAGGCAAGTCGAGTTTCAGATTGACATAGTATTGGGAGCGGCACCGGTAGTGAAGGTGCCTTAACTCTTAGCACCATCGGAGATGCAAGAGTTTTCAGGCAGCTACAAGAGATTCAAAGCAAGGGTTTGATACGACCAAGTTCATCACCCTGGGAAACTCTAGTACTCTTTGTCAAGAAAAAGGACGGATTGATCCGGATGTGTATCGATTATACAGAACTGAATAAGTTGACAATCAAGAATCGTTATCCACTTCCTCGAATAGATGACTTATTGGATCAACTTCAAGGAGCATCATAATTCTTAAAGATTGAATCCAGGTCTGGGTATCATCAAGTGAGAGTCCGATAGGAGAACACTCCTAAAATAGCTTTAGGACACGGTACGGGCATTACGAGTTCCTGGTTATGCCCTTTGGGCTAACCAATGTACCGGTTGTGTTCATGGATTTGATGAATAGAGTATGTAGACCTTACTAGACAAGTTCGTAATAATATTCATCGATGATATATTAATCTGCTCTCAGAGTAAGGAGGAACACGAACAACATTTGGACACTATTTTGAGGCTACTTAAGGACCAAAAGTTGTACACTAAATTCTTGAAGTCTGAGTTCTGGTTTTGGGAGGTGCACTTCCTCGGTCACGTAGTCAATAAGGAAGGAATCCATGTAGATCCAACAAAAATCGAGGCTATTAAAAATTGGAAAGCCCCGAGGCGTCCTACGGAAATCCGTCAATTTCTAGGATTAGCAGGTTACTACCAAAGTTTTATTGAGAACTTTCGAAGATAGCTAAGACACTGATAGAGTTAACCCAAAAGAAGAAGGAGTTCATTTGGCGAGAAGAGCAAGAGGAAGCGTTTGAAATACTGAAGCAAGGGTTCTGTAAAGCAACAATTTTAGCATTGCCGAAAGGGACAGAGAACTTTATGGTTTATTGTGACGCCTCCCATCTGGGATTGGGTTGCGTGCTGATGCAAGGGAACAAGGTTATCGCTTATGCATTCAGGAAACTTAAGTAGCATGAGAAGAATTACATGACGCATGACTTGGAACTAGGAGCGGTAGTCTTTGCGTTGAAATTTTGGACACACTACCTATTTGGTAAAAAAATGCATAGTGTTTACTGACCACCAAAGTCTTTAGCATATAATGGATCAGAAAATGCTCAACATGAGGCATATGAGATGGATTGAATTGTTGAGCGACTATGATTGTGGACTAAAATACCATCCTGGTAAAGCAAATGTGGTTGTAGATGCTCTAAGCAGGAAAGAAAGACTGAGACCCTCACGGGTGCTGGCTTTGGGAATGATAGTACAAACAAGCCTAAAATCTAGTATATTAAAGGCTCACAATGAGGCACTAAGGGAAGAGAATCTTGAGGCAGACAAGCTTTATAATGCAATCCAGAAGTTCAAAATTTGGTCCAATGGAGTTAGATGCTTCAAGGAACGATCTTGGAACCTGAAGATTAACAATCTGCGGGAAGTAATTCTGAAGCAAATGTACGTTGTGTAGATGCCTGTCTAAAGGGAGGAAAGGAGAGAGAAAGACCTGAGGACCCTCAACTGGGTGCTGGCTTGGGATTATAATAGGTAACAACATGCCTAAAATGTCTCGGTATGAGATTAAAGGCTCACAGAGTTGAGGCACTAATGGGAAGAGAAATCTGAGGCAGATCTAAGCTTTTATGTATGCAATCCAGATAGTTCATTATTTGGTCCATAGGAGTTAGATGCTTCATAGGAGTGACGAGTCTTGGAACCCGAAGATTAAAACAAGTCTGCGGGAAAGTAATTCTAGATGAGCCCATCGGACGTTGAGATATTCGATCCATCCCGAGATGATGACAATAGATTTGTTCGATGAAGCCCATCGGTTGAGATATTCGATCCACCCAGGAGCTGACAAAATGTATCAAGACGTTAAGGAGTATATTGGTGGCTAGGGATGAAGAAGGATATTCCCTTGTAGGTGGTAATATTTTTTTTGACTTGTCCTAAAGTCACGGCGGAGTACCAGAAGCCGTCTGGTTTACTGCAACAACTAGAGATTCCAATAAGGAAATGGGAGCAGATAGCCATGAATTTTGTAACTAAATTGCCTCAAACGACGAGAGGTCACGACTCCATATGGGTCATAGTGGATTGATTGATGAAGTCCGCACACTTTCTCACGATTCGTGAAGACTACAAGATGGAGAAGCTTACGTAAATATACATCAATGAAATTGTTGCACGTCACGGAACACCTATTTCAATTATTTCTGATAGGGACAGCCATTTTACGTCACGCTTTGGGAGATTACTTCAGAGGACTAGGTACCAGCTAGATATGAGCACTGCCTATCACCCTCATTCAGATAGGAAAAGCAAACAAACAATACAAACCATGAAAGACATGTTATGAGCCTGTTTAATTGACTATAGAGGCAGTTGGGATTCCCACCTACCCTTAGTGGAATTCTCAAACAATAAAAGTTATCACGCTAGCATCAAGTGCGCGCCATTCGAATCCTTGTATAGGCATAAATGTAGGTCGCCCTTTTGTTGGCCAGTGGATGGGAATAAACAATTAACAAGACTTAAAATTATTCAAGAGACGGTAGACTAAGTCACAACAATTAACGAAAGGCTAAAGACAGCCAGGAGCCGATAGAAAAGCTATGTTGATAACTGTAGGAAGCCGTTAGAGTTTCAGATTGGAGACAAGGTACTTCTGAAAGTGTCGCCATGGAAGGGTATGATTTGCTTTAGAAAGCAAGGGAAAATGAACCCAGGATATGTTGGACCTTTCACGATACTGGAAAGCGTTGGCCTGATAGCATGCAGACTGGAGTTACCGCAAGAACTTAGAAGAATAGATGATGTGTTCCATGTCTCTAATTTGAAGAAGTGTTTGACAGACAAAACGCTTGTCGTGTCGATGGAAGAAATTTGGATAACTGATAAGTTGCAATTCATATAGGAGATACTAGAGATTATAGACCGTGAGGTCAAGAAACTAAAGCATAGTCAGATTCTCATCGTTAAAGTTTGGTGGAATTCTTGATGAGGTCCTGAGTTCACGTGAGAACGTAAAGACCAGATGAACCTCAATTACCCACACCTGTTTGCGAACCTGCCGTCGGTGAGTCAAATTTTAGGATGAAATTCTTCCTATGGGGGGATGATATGACAACCGTCAAAATCAGGTTATTTACCATATGAGTTACTGTAACATTCTTGTCTTAATTTGTTCGTGTCGAGTTCTATTCTAGTTATTCGGGTCATTTTGTACTTAGAATTCTATTTTTAGGAACCCTTGTCTTACGAACGTGCCTTTGACCTACGGTCCTAGGTAAAAATCTTAACGGTCAATGATTTGCGCGAAACTACTTAAGTTAGCATCGTAGCTCTTGGATAAATTAGTTTGACTAATTTTAACTAACTTTGAATGTTCCCCATTAACATTACATTTTAGGTCACACTTTACTCCTTTAAACATCGCTACACTTACATTTTTAGTTAAACCTTTTTACACTATTTAATTTTACAACATACACAATTATACAATAATATATAAAAAAAATAATCATACCACCCTTGGTTGGACTTGGTAGGAGAAAACATAAAACCACACATTTGGTTTTTGTCTTCTCAAGACAATCATCACTTCTCATTTTCAATACAACACTCCATCGTACACACACACACACACACTTCTCTTATTATTATCTCTAGGTTTTTTTTGAGTTTTCCCTCTCCTCCTCTTTATTGGATGCCGTCCACCATAATTAAAAACACCACCACCATCATTTCTAGCAAAAACCTAAAGGAACACTCTCATCTTAAACCATTCAATCATCCATACAACCTTCACCATTCAAAAACCACTATAAGAGCACCATCAAAAACTTTGTGACCTTAGCCCACGCATAATTCCATCATTTTCTTAAAGGTTTTTAAGGTAAGACATGGGTCCAAGACGACTTGTGTACATCTTGCACCCATAATCTCTCAAAAATCAGTTTTGAGCATTTTTCTTGAAGTCATTCTTAATGGATCTTAATAAAATGAGACTTGGTTGATTTGAGAACATATTAAGGCTTAAAAATGATAGTAAGAATGACTAATATACTTGGGATGACCGTTTTTTATGTTTGGTAATGGATAAATGTAACACCCGTGATTTGAGCAGGTTAGTCAAACCTTTAGAGTTGGCTAAGTGTCTATACGTGTTATATGTGTGTGCTATGTGGCTTTATCTATGTGCATGAATTTATTTTAAGATGCGTGTTCGTATCAATTTTAATGAGTTTAGGGTATTTTAGGGTATTTCCATTTTGTTCACGTGTAGTGACAATGGAAATGAATGACGTGTTTGCATGCATTGCTATGTAAATTTGTGAATGATTGTGTGTTGGATTATTATGGAAGGTATGTCTTAATGGAAGTGGATTAGGCTCGTGAAATATGAGAATTAGTAATGAACTTTCTAAATATAGAAAGTATTTTTGGAAATGAAAGTTATAAATAGAAAGTTGGTATTTAGTTTTTCATGCAAAAAGGTTTACCAAATTTGCATAGGTTTTTGTAGAAAATTTAAGGTAATGTAGATATAAGTATATAATATTTATATATATATATATATATATATATATATATATATATATGTGTGTGTGTGTGTATATATATGTGTGTATATATATGTATGTATATATATGTATGTATATATATGTATGTATATATATATATGTATATATATGTATGTATATA
>BQNB010004099.1:0-110003 GCA_026074375.1 Tanacetum coccineum | reverse complement strand
AGATCATTCAGATCAAGAAGCGTATTCAAGCTGCACGAAATAGATAGAAGAGCTACGCCGACATGACACGTAAGGCATTGGAATTTGAGGTTGGAGATAAGGTCATGTTGAAAGTGTCACCGTGGAAAGGGGTGATACGTTTCGGCAAACGGGGGAAGCTGAACCCTCGTTATAATGGACCTTTCAAGATTCTTGCTAAAGTGGGAACACTTGCTTATCAACTAGAACTCCCAGAGCAATTAAGCCGAGTTCATAGCACTTTTCATGTTTCAAATTTGAAGAAGTGTTTCGTAGACGAACCACTAGTTATTCTGTTGGATGAGATCCAGATTGATGACAAGCTTAATTTCATTGAAGAACCAGTTGAAATTATGGATTGAGAAGTTAAATGGCTAAAGCAAAGCCGCATTCCAATCGTAAAGGTCCGTTGGAATTCGAGTCGAGAGCCCAAGTTTACTTGGAAGCGTGAAGATCAAATGAAGAAAAAGTACCCTCACCTTTTCGTTAATCCTGAATCTACGTCTTAAGCTTTGAGGACAAAGCTCTTTTAACGGGGGAAGAATATCACACCCCAAAAATTTCAGGTCAATATTTTAAACTTTTCCGATCATTCTCTTTGACTTTTATACGTTACGTTTGAATCCGGCAGTTTACCGGGAAGTTAACCCGCGTAAATCTGAAAAAAAAGTCATCGGACACGTTCCGACTTCAGATTTTGATTAGTTTAGATATTATATGAGTTATTTTATCTTTTCTAAGTGTTTCGTAGTTTACGATCACTCTTGGTATTTATTTTTACGTCTTAACGTTTAAATTGTGTTTTTCGCATTTTTGACCTAACGGAACCCCGGAAACTCAAAATTTTTTCGTGTAAACTTTAGTTATCGTCCATATCATGTTCATAAGTCAAAAATTTCATTCACCCTCCTCTCTTGTTATATATTGGACGCCTAAAACCAAACCAAATGCACCTTAAGTCTTGAAATTAAATCAAAGGCATCTTTCCTTGTTTTATTATGCATGTGTGCATGTAAGTAGTGAAAATGACACATAAGAGGGTCTTTCTCATGCACATATCCTCAAGTTAGACCAAGACAAATGATACTTACACACTTTGACCTCATTTGACCAAAATTCAAAATCAAGACCAAGTATAATGAACCAAGACTCAAAAAAATGAACCACATGGTCCTTGTGGCTTAGTTTCAGCTGAACAAAGGTGTACACACACCTTTGGTGTGTGTTGGTCACTATATACTTAAAATCAAGAAACCCTAGACTCTCACTTCTCCTATAAATACCACATTATACCACACTTAGGGTTTCATATCATTTCCAAAGTCACTAAAAAAAAAATTCTCTCCCTTTTCCTCCTTTGAAGTCCACGGCCAACAAACACCCTCTTTAGGGTTTTCATATCTTTGATTTTTTGCAAAATCCAAGTTTACTAGGTTCATTTCTAAGAACATATAAGGTGTTTTAAAGTATTGGTTCTTTGATTTAAAGGTTTTTTTTTCAAGATCTAAGTTAGGGTTTTAAGATTTTTTGTTGGGTTGTATAGATCTATTATTTTGGGGTATAGATCTTGTAATTTCTCTACTTGTTCTTTATTCTTGTAAGTGTCTTGAATCCTTTCTTTTGTTTTGCTTATGTTATTTAATATATGTTCAAAATCCATACATCCATATGTTGTGTTTCATTTTTTGTATGATTATAAAATAAGATTTTATAAATAATGATGTTACTTTGTTTCACTAGTTAAATATTATGTTCTTGGTGAGATGAGAGTTGAATGAGAGTTGCAACAATAGAAATGAAGGGATTAGGTTAGTCTTAAGTGTGGTTTTGTTGTGGATTAGTTGTGAATGGAGATTAGCTAGATTAGGCACTATTGTGAAGTTTGGGTGGATTTTGGTTGCGTTTTGTCGAAAAAAGGATGTTGCTGATCCACAATGGTTTTTAAGGTTTTGGTTGACCTAAAAATGTTATCACTAGGCGTAAAAGTAGTTTTTTGGAGAGCTTGTTTTCGAATAGGTAGTTTTTTTTCATATATCGCACATTTAAAATTCGACTTAAAAACGACCAAGTTATAGCAAATAAACTTGAATATTTTTCGACAAAAACAGAATGAAAGTTTCTGATGTGAATAGTAAAATGGTTTTCGTACACTTTCAGAATTTCTAACACTCACAAGACTATGAGCACTCGCGTAACATATAGTAACATATATATATATTGATTAGTATCATTTAAGGACGGTGTTAACATATTTAAGGAAAAGCGTTAAGGTTACTAAAAATAGTAAGTTTGGTAAAACTTAGCGAAACGAGCATAGAAGTTAAGCGATTAAGGCTAGTTATTGCGTTTTGAAAATTTGGAAACTTAATAAATATAAGGGACGATTTTAACATCTTGAAACTAAAAACTTTCCTAAAATAGAAACTTACTAAAAATAGAAATTTTTGGTTAAACATCGAGACTTAACGAAAAACGATATAATTTTATTTCGTCATGATTTGATAATCAAATCAAATCAAAAACACATATGGATGTATTTTGGTGATGAACATATTGTGTAATTCTTGGCATACTTTCCGTGTTTCTAAGACGCGTTATTATTCTAGGTCGCGGCTAGATTTCTATATCATCTTTTACTTGTGTGATTATCATTTGCTCATCTTGCTAAGGTGTGTTCATAGCCCAATGTTTTACTACTTTCACTTTACTATTTTAGGGTGAGAAACATTACTTGTTTTTAAACTATGGACACAGTTATGTTACGTTTCCTTTTTCCTGATTACGTGTTCCCTAAGTAGCGAATAGACCACTAATGCCCGAATTATCATGAACCGTTAATTGCTTAACCGACCGTACTGGTTAAGTAAGTGCGAATGTTGTAAATAGATCTATTGAGAGTAATTATCCCTATCCGGGTAAGTAGTGATTACTAGATTCGAAGGTCCCGAACAAACGGATATAAACCATGTCGGATTGTCAATAGGTGATCTTGGTCAGATACCTTTAGGGTGAGTAATTCTATTTAGCATATAAAATGCTTCCTTTTAAATTGAGCTTCGGTGTCATGAGCTTAGCGCAACAGTAAATACATTCTTTTTATGTGAAGTTGTATCTGTTATAATTGTCACGTGCGGGCTGTGAACTTATGATCCACCTTTAATACTAAACTTAAACCGATGAATTCACTCAACTTTATGTTGACCATTTTAGCATGTTTTTCTCAGGTGAGCTGTTGATGTCTTTGCTTGCTATATGGTGTTGCCTTGCATTGGACCGATTTTCAAGAATGGCTATTATCTATGATTAATATCGTTGTCAAACTTTAAAAACTTTTAATCGCTTCCGCATATTATCTTTAAACCTAAGTAAAACTTTATCTATTTTAATTAATGCAACGATGTTGGATTTTCAAACGTACTCTTAGAGGTCGTTCTTTATATCTTGTGTGATGTGTATTTTGACGTCACGCCCCCGGACACGTGTATTCCGTCCAGGCCCTGTTTGGTGGTGTGACAAGTACCGCCTAAGTCTTAAGAATGATATGCCGCCTCGAGAAAAGTAATCATTGCACTAAGTAAACAAACCAACACTGTGATTGGCATAATAATGGTTAATACAGTTTTCTTATATTTGGCTATACCGCTCTTTTATCTTCTATCAATTTGCTTGCGTGTGTTTTAGTGTCTTAAGTTGATTTTAGTCACCACAAAATCCGTGCTAGTCTCTCAGGCTGAAACCCCCTTATCCGTTAGATTTAGGATTAACATAGGTTTAGTATTTGTTTAACATAGAATAGAATTAACTTAGTTTAGATAACTAAAATATTAATAAATTAAAATATTGTTACTCGCTCTTAGTGATCGACACACTACTTACCACGAAACTCCTATTTGACCGGGTACACTGCCCGTTAAAGTGTTGTTTTTGGTTAAGTTGGCAAAATATAAATTTAAAACTTAAAACATAAATTACAACCACACAACGACACATCAATAATGAATAAGTTTTTGAGTTCATTATGTTTTTAATAGTGATTACTTGTTTGATTATGATGTGGTTCTTTCCCGTATGTTGGACATGTGATATGTAATATGGTATTTGGACGATTTTGTTATGACTTGTGGTTATGCGTGCTTATGAATTCGATATTATCTTTGCTTGGACCTTTTTTATCCTTTGGTTAATCGTTACATCCCCTATTCGGACAAATAGGATTAGTTGTTATGGTTAATTTTGTATCACCCGTCTATAATGATTCAATGCCTCGCTTGTGAGAATTTTCGGGTAAATTGTTAAACAAACCGAGTTGGAAATAGTGGTTAAGACCCTTCCTTATATTGACCAACCGGACTTGGAGGAATTCATATGTATGAATCTTTGATATAAACCAATCTCAATGCACTTGATATGCTTAGAATCATAGGTCGCAAGATTTTCTTTGCATAGTCGGTAGATATGCTTGTTATTATGATTACCGGTCATATATGACTTGTATGCCTTGTTTATTTAAAGTCTTGCTCTATCTATATGTATCGTGTTATGTGGATCATACTTTCATGAGCATTTGGTACTTGCTTTACTTTGCTTTATACACACGTTTTGGCTAATTGATATTCGACAATCATATTGGCTTTGTTACTTGATAAACATTTTGTGAATTACTATATTTTCCTTGGGACGACCTGGACTTACCTAAACTATATTGCACTCAATAGGGTATACTTGCCCGAATGTATTCCTAGTTGTTCGGTAATTCTAGTCTTATAAATTTAAATATTTTTATACGCATCAAAACCCCTCTATCAATTGATGACTTGCTTGGACATAAGAGTAAATGATTATGACTCAACTATCTAGTTATACGTGATGTAAGGAGTTACATTGTAGTGCTCACAGTGTATAGCAATTACTTAAAGGAGTTACGTTGTAGTGTTTAGTGTCACACGAAGATGCTGATGTTGATATTTACAAGAGGTGTTGTACTTGTTATACTTGTATAGGACTGATTATAGGGTACTAAGAGAATTTGCCTCTGCACCGTTCTTCAATCAACAATAGTGCAAGCTTAAGTCACAAATTTTGGGGGTTTGTACTTCAGTTTCAAGTTTGTTATAGCGGGTTTACTCCATCAGTAGTTACTACAGATAGCCGACTATTTACGAGGTTGGTAAAGTTAGTCAGAGGGACTAAAGAGTAGAGATATAATCAGTAGTTCATTCTCATAGGATATGTTTTGAGCTACAGAACGACAATGGTACTTCACAGTCTTAGCCAAATTTTCAAAGTTTTTCAACGTTGTTCAAAACTTTTCTAGATTTTTGCTTATGACATGAACGTCTTGAGTATTTAGGCGTACACGACAATGTTGATTCTGAGATTCGTAACCATTATGGGGGAATAAATGTGTACACCGGGACGCACAACAGGTTCACTTGATCGGTTTAAAGACTTTATACCGGAAGTTAGTCTGCATAGATGGTTAGTGATTCAACTTGTTACTTTGGGGTTATCGTTTCAACTTTTTGGGGGAAGAAAAGTGAAGTATTCTGCAAAGCGTGAGAAGATATGTTGCTGATTTCTTGCATGTTTCCAGAAACAGATAATCAGCAAGACCTAATGACAAAACACAGTTATGTTTGGTGTAAGATCTACAAAATTCCGCTGCACTTAAAACTAAGAGTTAGAAGATTGTTCGAGCTACATCAAACCTGTTCTAGATAGGTTTATTGGTTTGAGGGAGCTGATTAAGAAACTTCATCAAAAAAAAGTCTATGAAGAAAGCTTTTCAAGACATGTTGTATGAATTTAGGGGAACTTAATCCAGTTTTAGACAAGTAAAGATTAAGATGATCCAAGTTGGGGTACAAGTATGAAGACTAGAAGACATAGAAGACATCATCAACATTGGAAGCACCTTGGAAGACTTTGTTTTGTTGTATTTGTAATTGTTAGGAACATTGTAAGTAATTCCGTATGTCTCTACATTGGGGGAAGATTGTTAGCCTCAACATGTGAGCGTCATTACGAAATTACAACTAGTTATCAATAGCCCCGCACACAGGGACTAGTATCGTCATTTATGTATAGTTTAGATCGCGTGGCCTATATATATTCCCTCCTTACTTCCAAGGAGGGGCGAGGTTCCATTCTAGAGTGTGTATTATTCTTTCTTCTAATCTAATACACACATCTTTTATAATTTCTCTTTACTCTCTCTCTCTCTAATGGCTAGCTTCTTATTTTGGCCTCTCCGACCTCCAGATCGTGTTTAGCTAGTGATTTCTTACGTCTAACACAAATTCATTAACCAATACACATATTTACAACATATACATATATTAAATAATAATGTTTGCAAATAATCATTTTTGCAACACATTTTGTATTTTAAGTGAGTCACTTTAAGACACGATATCTTATTCATATTTACTCCATTTTGAATACTATTTTGTTCGTTGTGAAGCTCACTTATAGGAGAACGCACATCCACTTACAAACACAAATGTATATATAAGATATACATATATTAAATAGTTTCCAAAATTTGAAAATAATTATTTTTGCAACACATTTTTAGAAACAAAAACCCTAACATATCAAAGTTAATTAGATAAAAACGCAATCATAGGCTGTTAGGTTCACATAAATGGACCCGAACAAAGAAGCTTCGGTCACTCAAAGATTCAAGACAAAAGTCTACTTGAAAAACAATGTTAATTAATGTTTATTATGTATACGGGCCAAGATGTAAAAAGCCCAAAAAGAAAGCCCTCAAAGGCAAATCCTTTTTAGTATAAATACACCTATACACGAGTTGTGAGTCTAAAATGATAAACCCCAAAAAGTGGTCTTCCTTTTGCATATGTTATCTGACAGTCTCATTCAGAAATTTTCGCAAAATCTAATCCCTTTAATATGGTCATAAGCTCTTGAGGGACTAATAGTCATTTATCAACTTTTTTCCACTTTGTCACATTTGATCCTTATGGATAATCTTCATTACAACTCAAGTCCTAACTTGTTACCTTCCATTATATCACAAGTCCCGACTAAAATTATTATTAGCTCTTTCAAAGAAGAGAATTTACTATTTATTGCATTAAAATAATCGTTACTAGTATGTTCACTAAAATATTTATAAGTTCATTAAAGTTTTCTTTAAAATTTAAAATATGATGTTACATTTTCTCTACAATAATCTATGTCCTATTGTGATTATTTTTTCGGAATGTTTACCGCTTTTTTTCAACCTTTGCTTTGGTTTTAATTGTCTAGTCTTCTCTCTATATTCTTAAGGAGTCCGCACACGCTTGAAGTGGTGCTACTATCCCGATACAACCCAAACAGGGTCGTATCAAAATGAGAATAAAGTTTAAAATTTTAAAAAATCTTTAGAGTTCGAAGATCATGTAACTTGAAGTTATGAGGGGTTTGTTTTTGCTTCAAGTTGCAAAAAAAAAGTCTACAAAGCCGATTAATCACCGTCTGGACGTTACAAGGCCACTAATCTTGCCGATTTATGTAACTGGGTCGAACAAATAGGTCAACCGGGTTCACGGAGATCAACGACTGTCAATGGTGGTCAAACTTGCCGGAAACCTACAAAATCTTGCCGGAAATACCTAAAACTCACCGTAAACTTGTTTTGATCACTTATAGTAATTGTTTACATCTATTACAGGTTGTTTTTTTAATCTTGTCGAAAATATTTAAAACTCACCGGAAATACCCAAAACCTGCCGGAAATACCCAAATTTTGCCAGAAATGTCAATCCGATTAATCCGGCATAGACCGATTACAAGCTACAAGGTGGTCGACCATCCGACTACCGATTCGCAATTTTTGCAACCTTGTTATAGGGTATAAGTTATAAACTGAACAGTTGACGTGACAGCTAGGGCAGGAGGAATTCGATCTCTTCAATCTCGGGATACCACCTAAATAACTATAACTGCGGCGAGAGTGATTCTATGTCACCAACGTCACCTGATGAACTAACGTATCTTACAAGTTTTACCGTGTTTTTTCTTATGTCTTTCTTTTCTGCATTTGCAAAAGCAGCGTTTTAGCAAAATTCATTTATATAAGAGCTTGCCAAAACTTATAGATTACTGCTCTCTATATCGATTTTTGATAGTACGTTTGGAACAAATATCTTTTAGACACCGATAATTAACAAGCATTATAAACTTTCAGCTGTCATATACTCATTGCTGGATTACAAGTTTAATGAAAACAAATATACGAGTATAATTTTTTATGAAAAGAAAAACTTGAAATGCTCAAAGCCTTGATGGAAGCTATCTAATGAAGCACCAAACTCCTATAAAATAATGAATAGAAGAACAATTTTTAGTTAAATTGGATGATTAATTTTCTCCATTTTAGTGGCTCAAAGTAAGCCAGCTTGGGGTTGATGCATAACTTGACTTCTATATCACAAAGTTATGCAAATTGCAATTTTTTAAACCAAAATTGTAAAAAAATTAAAATATTGGGAAAAGACAAAGCAAAGTTCAATGCAATTATGTTAAATATCATTAAGGTACAAAGAGAACCTCCTTGGCATTTGTCGCATCTAGTGTACTTGTTTACTTGTCGATTGTTTTTGTTTTCTCAAACATTGATTGTTTCATGATTGTGTCTTGTTCACCTTCTTGAGTAACGGGCATAATTTTCGAAAATCTCTAGTATCAAGGATGCATTTGATACATTCGATTTTTAAAAGTCTTAGAAACATTACGCTTATACAAGTTACTAATTTTAAACATTTACTTCATCATAATTCAAATCAGTATCAATATGTGTTTCAAATTTTGTAAACACTAAGAGGGTTGGGTACCATAACGCTTGACCTACGCCATCCTACGCAATGTGTGTTTGGTTGGATTATGCGTGAAGAGCAATCATCATACTATGAATACGTTGCCAACAACTCGCCTGCAATAATATATTACTCAAATTCGACATCACTGTCTTAGTTTGTTTTGCTACTTTTGGAAGTTCAAACGTCTGCATAATGGACTAGCCGCGTTGTCCTACAGCCATTATTCCCCTTCAGATTATGATGATGCCCTGTAAGGACAGATTAAAACCGAACCCGCGTTTAACATCCTTGTGTATAAAACAACATTTGTATACGGTTAAACACAAAATGGCAGGATATAATCCAAATTCATTAGGAAACAAAACGGCATGTGCTTGGAAATTCTCTAAAATATGAACCTAAATCATTCTTATTCTAAAAGACAAATCTGCTAGCTTATATGAGAAAGAAGTCCCTAATTAATCATTTAATTACGAGATTTTAACTACAAATCAAGCAATTATTAATTAACAACTAAGCATCATTTGAGTTTTTAGCTTGAAGAGGCTGAACCAACTACTTTTTAGGCTAATAATTCCAAAAAATACTTTTTGCGTTATTTTTAGTATTTAACATGGATATTTCTTAGTTAGCAAGTTGGTAGTGGCATTATCTTATATTGAGAACAACAGAAAAAATAGAAAATGGTTTTCATCATGGAAACCCAATTTAAGTGGGACAAAATAGCATAAACAGCTTACAATATAGAGAATTAACGATAAATGCCTTCGCTAAGTTTCAAATTATGTCTATGGAAGTAAGATAGAACAGGAGGACCATGGTCACACTTAAGTCATACTTCAGGGTCTAAATCTGTAAATAGTTTAGAAAGTTGTTAGGCCTCTTTGTATATATTCTGTATCTCATTCATTTGTAGAGAACAAAAGAATTCAATAAATGATTTTCTCTCTTCTACTTCATTACTTTTCATGGTATCAAAGCCCTAAACGGTTCTTATTACCTAATCAATTTTTTTTCATCATCGATTTGTCTAATCAATTCAGATTTGAATTGTTTCTTTGACTCAGATCTTTGTGTTTGTTCTAATTGATCAAAAAAAAAAAAATTGGGTAATTAGGGTTTTTTTGTGATTGATTCATGTGTTTTTGATTCAATCGGTGTGTGAATCGTGTTATTTGACTGATTAATTGTGTGAAAAATCAGTTTTCCCCAAATTTTTGATCAAATTTTGACCTAATTTCAATGGCAACAACAAACCCCACAAATTCCGCAAACACTCAAGTTAATTCTCAATTGGTTCAAGATCCTTTGTATTTGCATCCGTCTGAAGGTCCAGGTTCCTTAGTTGTTCATGAGAAATTGATCGGGGCACAAAATTATCAGAAAAGATTGATGGAGATTGGTTTGTCGACTAAAAGGAAGCTTGGATTTGTTAGAGGGACAGTTGTCAGGATGGTTGATCCAATTCAGGCTGAACTTTGGGACACGTGCAATAATGTGGTAATTTCTTGGATCATAAACTCTGTATCTGATTCCATAGCAAAATCCATTATGTTTGTTGGTACTGCATCTGAAATATGGAATCAATTAGAGAACAGATTTGCTTTGAGTAATGGTTCTAGAAAATACAAGCTTACTAAAGACATTTACTCTGTTAAACAAAATGGTGGTTCGGTAAGTGAATATTATACAAGAATGAAGTGCATTTGGGAGGAGTTGGATTCTATGACTCAGTTACCTGTTTTGACAAACATAACACCTGAAGTTAGGAATTTCTTAAATGCTTTGAATAGTCATAAGAGTGAACTCAGGTTGTTTCAGTTTCTGAATGGACTGGATGAGTATTTGAGTCCTCAAAGGAGTCAAATTTTGTTGATGAATCCTTTACCTACTGTTGAGAATGCTTGCTCATTGTTACAACAAGAGGAGTCACAGCAAGAACTAAATCAGAACTCATCTTCTTCAATAGAAATAACTGCTTTGTATAGCAAATCTGATTTGAAAGACAAATGTTCTATATGTGGTTTTAAGTGGCATCCACCCGAGAGATGTTGGGAAAAGGTAGGTTATCCTAGTTGGCATCCCAAGTTTAAGCAGTCAAAATTGAAAGGTAATACTGGGAATGGCTCAAAAGGATATCCTGTTGTTAAAGGGGGACAATATAATAGGAAGATTGCTGCAACAGCTGAAGGGGCTAATATAATGTTTACTCCTCAACAATTTCAGCAGTTAATGAAGAATTTGCCAAAGTTTGATCTTCAGGGAAATAATTCTGATGAAGAATTGGATCATTCCTTTGCTGCAGGTAAATTCTGTTTGCTTGCTGCTGCTTCTTTGTTAGTCAATTATTGGATATTTGACACTGGGGCAACTGATCATATCACACCAATTCTTCAGAATCTGATTAATGCTATCAAACTATTGTTTTCACCTAAGATAAATCTTCCTAATGGCATTACTTCAGCCATAACACACACAGGAACAGTCAAGTTAAACACTAATCTTGTTCTTAAAGATACTCTTGTTGTTCCTTCCTTCAAATTCAGTCTTCTATCTGTTCCTAAGCTCACTAAAGATAGTAACTGTTTTGTTACTTTCTATCCCAAATTTTGTGTTGTTCAGGACTTGACAACAAAGAAAGTTCTCGCTCTGGGTAAAGAAAGAGCAGGGCTCTATCTTCTTCTCAATATTCCATTGAAGTCTATTGATGCAAGACTTCAGTCTCTCATGGTGTCTACTTGTGCTTCTGCAAGCTTTCTTTCTTATCCTGCAAGTTTTGCTAGTATGTTGAATAAAGCTATTACTACCTGTAATCAGTCCTATAGCCTATGGCATCTTAGATTAGGACACATTTCTGATTCTAAACTCAAGCATGTATCTGGTATCTCTAATTCTAATGACAAAACAAACATTGTTTCTTGTCTTTCTTGTCCTATGGCAAAATTTACCAAGCTCCCATATAATCTCAGTGAGTCTCATGCCCTGGATATTTTTGAATTAATTCATATTGACATTTGGGGACCATATAAGGTTGAAACAAATGGAAGTAAGAAATACTTTCTCACCATAGTGGATGATTGCAGCAGGGTAACATGGACATATCTGTTAACACACAAGTCTGATTCCTTTACTGTTCTTAAGTCATTCATAAGTTTTGTGTCAAAACAGTTTGATAAGCATGTTAAGACAGTAAGATCAGATAATGCTCTTGAGTTTGTTAAAGGACCATGTCACTCATATTTAACTGAACATGGGATTGTTCACCAGACATCATGTGTTGACAGACCTCAACAAAACGCAAGGGTGGAGAGAAAACATAGGCATATCCTTGAGATTGCTAGAGCCCTAAGATTTCATTCTCATTTACCATTACACTATTGGGGAGATTGTGTGATCACTGCCACATATCTCATAAATAGGATGCCATCCTCTGTTCTTCAAAACAAAACACCATATGAGGCTTTGATGAAACATGTACCTAAGTATGATCATCTCAGGGTGTTTGGTTGTTTTGCAATGGCTTCTAATCCTTCTAGAGTATCTGATAAATTTTCTCTTAGAGGTGTACCATGTGTGTTCTTGGGGTATCCTCAGCACAAGAAAGGATACAAGTTAGTGAATCTTCTGGATCAAACAACTTTTGTTTCCAGAGATGTTACATTTTATGAAGACATATTTCCTTATTCTTCAGCAAGCATATCAAAGTTCTTGAAACCTTTACCTTGTATTTTACCTCATTCACCTAATCCTATATCCTTTGATGAGTTTATATCTACAACAACAAGTCAATCTGGAGCTTCAAATGAGTCTGTTCCTATTACCAGTCATGAAGATAATTCAAATGATCAAAGAGAACCTGTGACTACCGATAATCAAGCTTCTTCATCGGTCAATTCTGCTCCTGTCAGAAAATCTTCTAGGCCTTCTAAACCTCCTACCTGGGTAAAAGACTATGTTACAAAACTGTCTCATGTTTCTATGGCAAATCAAGTTTGTACTCCTCAACTTCATAGTCAGTTTCAAGATTTTATATGTGCTCTTGTATCAACATCTGATCCATGTAAGTTTAAAGATGCTGTACAAGATAGTGCTTGGTGTGAAGCTATGAATGCTGAGATAAAGGCCTTGGAGGATAATGACACTTGGGAGCTTACAACCTTACCAAAAGGCAAGAAAGCCATTGGTAGTCACTGGATCTATAAAACTAAATTGAAGGCTGACGGAGCAGTTGAAAGGAAAAAGGCTAGACTTGTAGCTGAAGGAAACAGACAGAGGAAAGGTGTGGATTTTGAGGAAACATTTGCTCCTGTCGCAAAAATGGTTACTGTTAGATCTTTACTAACAGTAGCTGCAATGAATGGGTGGGAAACATGCCAAATGGATGTTTCTAATGCATTCTTGCATGGAGATCTGTTAGAAGAAGTGTACATGAGATTACCTCCAGGGTATATTGGAAAGGGGGAGTGTGTTCAAAATGTGTCAAACACTTCTCCCTATGTGTGTAAACTAAAGAAATCACTGTATGGTCTTAAACAAGCCCCAAGACAGTGGTTCTTTAAACTTTCACAAGCTTTGTTGTCATTTGGATACCAACAATCCAAAGCTGATTATTCATTATTCACCAAGAAAGATACAAGCTCCTTTACTGCAATCCTTGTGTATGTTGATGATCTACTTATCACAGGCAGTGATTCTTCTCAGATACAGAAACTTAAAGATCAGTTAAGTACTACTTTTCACATGAAAGATTTGGGTCCTTTGAATTATTTTCTGGGAATTGAAGTAACAAGAGCTGATCAAGGTATTTTTATTTCTCAAAAGAAGTATGCTTTGGATCTACTTACTGAGTATGGTGTTCTGAATGCTAAACCCTATAAGCTTCCCAAGGATCCTAATCTCAAGTTGCAAGCTGATGTTGGGAGTCCTTTATCTGATCCTGAACCTTACAGAAGACTTATAGGTAAACTCATCTATCTAACTGTAACTAGACCTGATATATGCTATACTGTCCAACTTCTAAGCCAGTTCATGCAAAACCCTACCTCTATTCATATGCAAGCTGCAAAACATCTATTGAGGTATTTGTTGAATAGTCCTGGTCAAGGTGTTGTCCTTACTCATAAGTCAGCTGCTCATCTTACTGCTTACTGTGATTCTGATTGGGCCAGCTGCCCAATGTCAAGGAGATCTACAACTGGATATTGTATTTTGTTAGGTGACTCTCCTATTTCTTGGAAATCTAAAAAGCAAGCAGTGGTTGCTAGGTCGTCGGCTGAGGCAGAATACAGGGCAATGGCCTTAACCTGTTGTGAAGTTACTTGGGTGGTTTCTCTTCTCAAAGACCTTGGTTTATCTGATTTGGGACCGGTGGATTTACATTGTGATAATCAAGCAGCCTTACATATTGCAGCTAACCCAGTTTTTCATGCTAGGACAAAACACATTGAGGTGGATTGTCATTTTGTAAGAGATCAAATTAAAGCTGGCTTGATTAGACCTTCATATGTCAACACTAAACTTCAATTGGCTGATGTATTCACAAAGGTGGTTTCTGTAGATCAGCACAAGATTCTACTGAGCAAGTTGGGAGTTTCAAGTTCTTTACACTCACAACTTGAGGGGGAGTATGGAAGTAAGATAGAACAGGAGGACCATGGTCACACTTAAGTCATACTTCAGGGTCTAAATCTGTAAATAGTTTAGAAAGTTGTTAGGCCTCTTTGTATATATTCTGTATCTCATTCATTTGTAGAAAACACAAAAGAATTCAATAAATGATTTTCTCTCTTCTGCTTCATTCCTTTTCAAAAAGAAAGGATAATTATGTCTTTGACATGCAAAGTATTACTTTCCTTCCATTTCCTTCTATTTTTGGGAGGAAAGTTTTAGCCAACAATTTCCTTTCATTTTCTTTCTTAAAAAAACTCAAGAACACAAATTTGATTAAGTTTCCTTTATTTTCCTTTCTTTTCCCTTGAGAAAATGTTGGGCTAATTAAATTTACACCGTAAGAAACTAAAGTAGCACAAAAATTTTTAAGGGTTGCACATACCAAAAAATCGGGAAATTTAAAAGTTTTTGCATGCTAGTGACCTAAAACAGGTGTGCCCGTGCCACATCCCAAACCTATGTGGGCCCCCCCCCCCCCCCCCCCCATTTCTGGGTCTCCGTCCACCTGCATATTATCCTAATTTATTATTTAAGGTTAACTAATAATCGCCTAAACGCTCTAGGACATTCTTTTACACATAATAACAAAATACTTCAAAGTTTATCATTAGGTCACCTAATATTATTTTGCTAAATTAGATGAAAAATAGTACATTGTCATTCATAGCTTTTACTGGTTTAAAACTAAATTTTACAATTTTGTACATGTTAGAAAAATCGATCACTACAAGACTTTTTACCAACATTTACTAATTTTTCATAGGTAATGGTTGACGAAACTCCAACAATTTTCCAACGGATTATGAGTACAATTATAAGTTAACGATATATAATACTGTAGTAGCAAATCTCATCGTAGCAAATCTATAGAATTCAGTAATGGTTTTCATAGACAATTTTTTGTGACTTTGTTTTTGCGGGTAACCATCGGTTTCGACCTTTTGGCCGACTAATCCACGGGTAACCATGGTTGCGTGGCCACTTTTCTAGTGCACATGTTAAAAGAACTGATAAAAACTTACGTCAATAAAGTCGACAAGTATACAGTTCGGAGTGAGCTTAACCGGGGGCTTAACGAACGTAAACTTCATCAACTCCTTCATATTTCGGGCAGGTCTGTGGCTACAATATCTCAGCAGCTTATTCCAAGTTCTATCCGGAAACAACACATCTCCAATCCTTCATTCAATCTCACACCTGCACACATATCATCACTCGTTCCACCATCTCCTTAAAACTGGACAGCCATATATTACGCCACATATCCACCATTTAGCTCAACCCAACACCCTCACTTTCTTTCATTCATTCACCACCATGACTCTGTACACACACTCAGCTTGGAACGAGTCAGTCCGTTCTGACCGAGTTGTAACTGAGTCACCAAAGAAAACCAAGTCTGGTACGTAGACATTGAAGTGGTGTATGAGTTTAGGGATGACATGTGGGCCCCATTGCCACATGGCATTGGCTCCGAAGCCGTGGAGGAGGAGCAAGTCGGGTCGGGTGGGTTTTTTGGATTTGGGTATCCAGCAGTGGATAGTGGTGCCATCACCAAGGTCAGTCATGGTGGATTTGAGTCCAGAGTTTGAGAAAGATGTCTTGAGGCACCAATTTCTTGAAGCTGTGAAGCTGAAGCATTTTGTCATGGACACAACACAGTTCTCAGTATGTTTTTTGAGGATTATTACACACAGTTGAAGGGTTTTCAGTGTTTGTTTTTTGAGTTATGTGATGAGATTATTACACACAGTTGAGGTGTTCTTAGTGTGTGTTTTGATATGAATGGTGAAAAATGAAAGAGAGAAAGAGGAGGTCATAAATATTGTGTTTTTTTAGGAGTTATTTTGATTGGTGTCTTTTTTGGATCATATTTTGTATGTCTTAAGTATGTTTTTTTTAATCAACTTTTAATAGGAAAAACATAATTTAACGGATTTTAAAATTAATATATTTAAGGGCGTAAGCGTCTTAAAATTATTGTTTTCCGATAAAAAAATACACAGTATAAGAACAACATTATAATTACAACTTTATATGTTTTACTTTTTACATAATGACTGTTTTACTCTTAAGTAATTGATTTATACAACTTATTTAAAGTTTGTGATAATAACTTCAAGTGAAGGTACCAAAGGGCTTGTGTCCCAATGGTATCTTATGTTGTGTGAAAAGCTCTCCAACTAAGTGGTTGTGGGTTCGAGTCCTGCTTAGAACATGTGAGATAGATTTGTGGTATAATATTATAAGATAGTTAAAAATTGCCGTTCCAAAAAAAATTCAAGTGAAGGTAATTTAGTAAACTCAATCTAAATTTTCTAATTAATTTTAGAAATGGACAATTAAGTTGAAACAACACAAAAAGAAAACGTGAACTATTATTATGAAACGGATGTAGTATATAAAATCAATGGTGAATTTATATTTCCTCTTATTTTCACGACTAATATCATACATATACTCAAAACAAACTACTGAATGCATTCGACTAAGTGTAATAAAATCAGGTTTCCTTATGTTGAAGAGCTGTTTGAAGTATACCTTCAAGTTTATTCCCAATAACCAGCCAGCGGTTCAATTCGGCTTTCTCTTTTTACAAGCTTCTTCATTTTCAACTTAAGGGGTGTTTCTTTTCCATTTAATGAGTGGCTCAAGCATTTGTTTCCTCTTATTGTGATAGTTCACAAACTTCTCTCTCTCTCAATTAAAAGTATAATATAACTTATCTAATAGGTTACAACACTTAATTTATTAAACATTCCACATGTAAGAATGCTTTTAAAATATAAATATGATATTTTCATTTTTAGGAGGGGATAAAATGAATCGCTCTTGACTCAGGATTAATACATACATATAGTCGAACTAATAGATATACACAAACTGATCTTGTCAAAGATTTGTTAAGAACAAATCAAAACTCGATTGATATTATTTGTCACATACAATTTAATTGGGTAAGGATTTTCGTATGAAAATCAAGGACACTAGTTTATTCTTAGGTGGTCCTATTATTCAATTACAATGAATGGCAATAAATGGATATTTAAGACGTAAGATGGAACATCATGGGCATGAAGTTATGAAATTGCCAAATGCCAACTCATTTTGTGATCAACCAATGAGAAAGATTCAAGTAGGGATGAAATTAGGATTAAATATAATTGTGTGCAAAAATTGTTTGAATTGTAATATGAGAAACACAGATTTCGATAGACCGAGTGCATTTAAGAAAAATTGATTTTTAAAAAAATTAACACTACATCAAAAAAAATCAATAGGTGTCTCGAGAATCCACGGGAGTTTCGTCCTTAACACGATGTCTACTCAACTTGAAGTGATAACACCAATGAGATTGACATGCCATTGGCCCCTTGCACTTTGCATATAGAAACAGACAATTTTGGATTAAGTCACGTGTTTGGACTAATGAGAGAAACGACAACTATGAGTCAAGTCTTTACCAATTGTTTTATAGAAAATAAATACATCTACTGTTCATTGTATTACTTATTGTTATTTCTTGTTGCTTTTACCAAACAAAATACATATATGTGGGATTAATAAATCCACGTCTGCGTTTGCAAGTTATGGTAGGAGGCTAGAAATGTTGTTAACCAAACTTTTATGAAATCACTAATGAAGTTTGATGTTATTGTCAGAGGGTAGTTGTGATAGCTTTTATTAAAGAGAAAATTCTCAAAATAGACCGGTCGGCTAAAGTGTATACTTTTTTTAGACAAAAAAAACTTGAGTTTTCAAAATAGATCAGTCGCTCAAGTCACCTAAAAAATTGTACTTTTTGTGTAAGTAATTTTTCAGAAATGTTTTTGGACGATCTATTAAATGTACTTTATGCGACTTTTTTTTTGTAGTTTTCAGAAAAGTTACTTACACAAAAAATACTTTTAATAAGTCGCCCAAAAACATTTTTGAAAAATTACTTACACAAAAAGTATAACTTTTTAGACGACTGGGCGACTGGTCTATTTTGAGAAGTCAAGTTTTTTTGGTATAAAAAGATATACACTTTTAACGATCGATCTATTTTGAGTATAAAAAAAAAAAAAAATGTACCAAATAAACCAAATCATGGGCTCGTTATATGTTTCTTTTATTTAGATAATGATGAAAATAAATGGAAATATGGAGTTTATATATGTTATGTACCTCTAGGAGTTAGTTAAGTCTCCTTAAAGGGTTCTTAAGAATCTTAAGGCTGCTTTTATCAATGGTGAGGAGTGATCGTGAGCCTCCCGTGAGGCTAATTCTCACGAGCGATGTTACTAAATCTCACATAGCTCATGAGTGACAATGTAAGAAATAAGCTCACGAAGGTAAGCTGAACACTTTTGGGGCATTATGCAAAGTTTTAATATTAAATTGGTTTGTAAGTGTGTGTGGGATATTTTGTGAGGGTATATTTGTATAAAGTGAGTATTTAATTAAATGGTTTATCGAATGAGGGTTCTGGTGACTGATAATAGTAAATTGTGAGAGGGAGTGAAAGTAAAAAATAGGAGAGAGAAAGATAATGTGTCCTTAATTTCGTCTTTTTGAAGAGCTCCCCGAGGTGGTATCGAAGAGGATCAGTTTCGTCTCCTTCATGCTAGTGTAGCCTATATCCTTCTTCCTCAGATCGATGATTGATGGGTTTGGAATTTAGGGTCGTCGGGTGATTTTTCGGTGAAATCGGCTCGTTCTTTTATAGATGACTCTCTGTTGCCTAAGGCGGATTCTCTTACTAGATGGGTTAAAGTGGTTCCTATTAAAATTAATATTTTCGGTTGGCGAGTTTGCTTAGACAAGTTGCCGACAAGGTTATATCTTTCTTTGCGAGGTGTTGACATTCCCTCTATCCTTTGCCCTCTTTGTAACATCGCGGTGGAATCTTCTTCCCATCTCTTCTTTTCTTGTCAGTTGGCTCGGTTATTGGTGCTTAAGGTGGCTCGTTGGTGGGAGTTGGAAGTTCACAGCTTTAATTCGTATGGTGGTTGGCTTATTTGGTTCAATAACATCCGTTTACCTTCGAAGCTAAAGGAAATTTTGGAAGGTACTTGTTATGTCGTGTGGTGAGTTATTTGGAATTTTCGTAATCAAGTCGTTTTTGGAGCCAATCATCCGCGTTAGGATCTTCTCTTTGATGACATTGTCCGTTTGTCGTATACTTGGTGTGCTAATACATGTAATTTTAAAATTGATTGGAACTCTTGGCTGAAATGTCCTAGTTCTTTTTCGTTGTAATCACTTCTAGCGTCTTGCTAGCTCTTTAATAAATTTGCCGTTCAAAAAAAAAGAATCATTTAAGATTTGTTAAGGATTGTCTCAAACATGGTTTTGATACCTCTGCCTCATGGTTTTGTTCTTCATATAGTGCACATATATTATACTAAAACACGTTCACCAATTCAAAGACTAATTTGTGTACCTTAAAATACCCAACATCTCCTCTATTCATGAACGATGTCAGATAAGACATGTATCAATTCATCAACCTCGAAGAGATTCTTCATCCTCAGAGAATGGTCTAACGAGTTGTCTCCCACATGACTAATTAGAGCTCGCTGTGATACCAATTGTTATGTATTTCTAAGAGTCACTTAAGTCTCGTTGAAGGGTTGTCAAATATCTCTAGGAATCACTTAAGATGAGTCACTTGAGTCTCGTTAAAGGGTTGTCAAGCATCTCTAGGAATCATTTAAGATTCGTTAAAGGATTGCCACAAACTTGGTACGAACCAGCCCATGAATGGTAGATCTTGTTCGCTTTAGCACACCTGCCTCACGGTTTTGTTCTTCATATAATGCCCATACATTATACTAAAACGCGTCCACCAATTCAAAGACTAGTTCTTGTACCATAAATACCCAACATCTCCTCTATTCATGAACGGTGTGGGACAAGACATTATCAATATACATAGCAAATATGCAATATAAATACAATGAACCAATAATTAGATAAGTAGCATAAGAATTCATTGTTTTACTATATTTTAATCTTAAAGTATGTGTAATGGTTGCATACACAACGCGTGAAAAGCCTTTAGAAAACGTCGTCCCTTGTCAACCAATTTTGTGATAACTTAGTTGTGCAGATAACCGACTTTCTGTTTTTGTTTTGAGTGTGTGATTTGTATTCTGATGAATGCTTGTGTTCAAGTGTGGTATTCTTGTTTGATAAGTTGACTGTTTTGAGTGTGTGATTTGTAATCTGGTGAATGTATGTGTTCAAGTGTGGTATTCTTGTTTGATAAGTTGACGGTTCTGTTACATTTTCTAGAAAGTGTTGCCCGTGTTTCAAAGTGTAGGATTCGATCACCTACAACCCTGGTTACTAGATACGGATAACTTGGATCAAGAAGAACACACACCACAGCAACTATGTATGACAGAAGAGAATAGAAGAAGAACGAACACACAAGGTATAAACCCTAACCAAACTTTGATTAGTAATTGAAAGAATGAAGTACAAAGCCCCTCCCCCCTCACCTCCTTTTATACGAGATGAGGGGGAGGTATAACGAATGAAGAAGGGAACGGGTTGGCTTGGAAACACAAAGGTATCCAACCAGACACTTTCTACTCCTACTCGACTACATAGTAACTTCGACCTTAACACTAAGACCCCTAGACATCTTATAGGTTAATATAGAGACCTAAACTCGTAACAATTTCACCTTAGGCTTTATATTAGCCTACACTCCGACCTTCAAACCACTCCAAGCAGTGTTGTAACCTTCGTCAAGGCTACCACCTTGTAAGGCATCCACAACATTGTGTTCAGTACCCACCTTGCAGACTTTAACCGGTTTTGTTCCAGACCTCTCTGATGAAGTGATAACGCACATTGATGTGCTTTAGTCTTTCATGAAAAACATGATTCCGCGATAAGTGAATCGCCCCCTGATTATCACAATTAACTGCCACAGTGTTAAGTTCTACGCCCAACTCTTCCAAGAGTCCCCTTAGCCAAATAGCTTCATTCTAAGCCGCCGTCAGGGCCATTACTCCGCTCTGTAGTGTAAGAAGCCACACGTGTTGCAGTGTTGCCTTTAGCTTACAACAATCCTGTAACTAAAAAATGGTAACCAGTGATCGACCTACCTTTATCCGGATCCTTAGCGTAGTCTGAATCAACAAAACCTGTTACGTCCACATGGTTGCCACGATGTGTCCCATACACCAAACCCACGTTTACAGTACCCCGCAAATATTTCAAAATCCACTTCACTGCTTCCCAATGATTTTTACCTGGATTAGCCAAATATCTGCTGACAACACTTACCCTTAGCTATGTCTGGATCGTGCTCACATCAAGTACATTAACTCCCAACAACCGACTTTGCATATGGCACCTTACTCATCCTTTCAAACAATCACAATCCTAAACCGGGCAATCTTTCAACGACAGCTTGAAGTTGCCCACCAATGGCATTGAACCCGTTTTCCCATTGTCTCATTTCTAAAAAATTATTCAAAAATCTTATGAAACGTTTACCCAGATTGTTACACCCTCAGAATCTTACGACCACCCCCCCCTCTCGATCCCTAACGATCTCCTACAAGTATCTTCTTGCTTTCCCCGTGCTCCTTCAGGCGAACTCCTTTTTACGCAAGACTTGGCAGACCCTATTAATATCAGCCTTGCTCTTACAAGCAATCAGCATATGTCTACATATAAACATAGATTAGATATACTCTCTGTGGCATAACTCCTATAATATACGCAGCTGTAGTACAACCTTGCTACGCTATGACCATTGGCTCAAACTGTACTCATCTCAACCTACCTATACCATTGCCTAGGTGACTGCTTAAACCATAAAGGGATTCTTTAATCAAACATACCTTGTTACTTGTTCATATTCCGGTGGCTAGTTATGTAGATACTTCTTCAGATTTCCATGTAAAATGCGTCTTTACATCAAGCTGCTCCAGCTCATAATCTTTACATGCAGTCAATGCAAGTATAACCCGAATAGATGTGTGTCGAACTACCAGGGAAAATACTTCATTGTAATCAATACTGCCCTTTGTGTGGACATACACGAGCCACCACCCTTGCTTGTATCTAGGCTTTTGAACACCTTCAATCCCTTCTTTTATCTGAACAGCCATTTGCAGATCACCAGCTTTTACACGCTGGATGATTCAAACTAATTCCCAGGTCTTGTTTTCCTAAGAGAATTCATCTCTTCTTCCTAGCAGCTTTCCACTTAGAACTTATCTTCACAAGCAAACTGCCTTCTTCGGTATAAGACAATGGTTCATGAGTATCTTCTTCCTCTGCTGCAGCAAACGCGTAAGCAGCCATATTACTCTCATCTTGAAACCTTAAAGGTTTCGTTCTTGTCCTTCGCTCTCTATCTGAGCCAACTGATAATCTGTGAGATCCGGTGTCTGATCAGTTTCATGATCCCTTGCTATTTCATCATTCCTATCTGCCCTGATTATTGATCATCCTCAGGGTATGATTATTAAACCTTTGCAGTTCCACTTAACTTGTAATTCCTTAACTGACTTCATCACCTGCACAAGAATCTTAACGTGGTCTTTGTACATGACACTTTAATTAAATGGTACCACGTATTCTGCTAGTGACTATTTTAGGTGTTTCACCATCAAAGCCTATATAGTCTGTTCCCTTACACCCTCGGTATACCCAAAGAACGCATTTTATCGCTCTAGGGCTTCGAGCTTACCTTGTTTATCGTATGGGCTATGCGCGGCACAGTCCGAAAATCCTCAAACATCCCATAATCATTGGATGTCCCGACCACATTCCATAGTGTCTTTTCTCAATCGCTGTTGATAGTGACCTATTGATAAGATTTGCGGCCGTACATGTCGCTTCGCATCAGATCGGTTTGCGGCAACCCAGGACTGTAATTAATAAAACAGCGTACCTTATCCATGGAGAGTTCTGTTCATATGTTCTGCTACCCATCTGTGTGGCGCCGGCAACTGTCAAATGTCAGCATCCCATCTCAATGCATAGCTGCCTCAAACTCTCTGTACAGGACTCAAGACATTATCCGTCTCAACTCTTAACCGTCCTCCCAGTCTGATTCTCTACTAATTGCTTCCACTCTTTGAACTTTCCAAATGCTTCGTGTTTGAACTTGAGAATATAAACCCATACTCCTGGACTATCAATCAATAATAGATAGAAATACTCTTACTCCAATGATTCCAATTGAGACGGACCCCATAAGTTGAATGATTATAGTTTCAATCCTGAGTAGTGTGCCTTCCTCACGAACCTTGATCGATGTGACTTCCCAGAACACAATTATCACAAAAATCTAGACTTACTACGACTCTTCTTGCCAAACAGACCTTGCTTTTCTAGCACCTGTAGTCCCGCCTCGCTGATATGTCCCAGTCTTTTATGCCAAACTGTGCAAGGACTTCACTTTTCTTCACACTTAGCATTAGCTCACCTGCTTTGCATTGCATCCAATGGACGTATACACAATTATCCTTCTTGTTCTAGATAAAACTACCCTTGACCATTAAATCCCTTGACTTTGCCCGACTGCATTTTTACGGTATATCCCTCTTTTTCAAGAGTTCCCAGCGATATCAAGTTTCTTTTCAATTCAGGAATATACCTGACATTGTTTAACACAAAACTTGACCCATCTCTCAGTTGTACCCTCACCTTGCCAATACCTCTGATCTTACACTCCCTGTTTTCACCCAACAATACACTGCCCGAATCGCATTCTAGGAAAATCAAAAAATATATCTAACATGGGTGTCATGTGGTATGAACACATCTGAATCCATGATCATATTTGTAGAGCATGTGCCTGTAGGCTCATCACATATAACCTCAGAATCGTCATAAGTCCAAACGCTTGGAGGCTTGGCTATCTCTTCTTGACCGTCAATGTTGACTCTTGCGATTATTCTTCGGACAATTTCTCTTCAAGTGATCCTCGGATTAGCAAATATAGCACTTGAGTCTTCTACCTCGAGACTTTGATCTTGATTTCCATTGGGAATGATGCGAATCCCTTGCGATCTGTTATTCCCTCACATATAACCCTTCACCATAATCCCCCTTCGCCTGAGACCTTCTTTGATTTCCTTTGAATTTGGTGTGGCCATCACATCTTCCAACGTCAAAAGCTTCCGTCCATAACGCAAAGGTATCCAACAAAGTGTTTCAGGTTTGTGCTGGTAAGAAGTGAGTAATAATAATGCAAGATCTTCGGTCCTCGAATTTTACCTCAATATTTTCTAAATCAAGGAACGATTTTGTTGAACTCTATCTATGATCGGAAATCCCTTTCTTTCGTCAGCGGCATGTAAGAATGTATACAACTTCTTTTCAGGTACTCACTATGTTGGCCAAGGACTTTGTAATGTTACAAAGTCTCGGGCTTGGTCCAAACCCCCCGCTGCAAGTGTTCTCGGTACCTCTATACAAACCTTGTTACTAACACAAATCACGGCACTGTGAGCTTTCTTGTTTAGCTCAGCTTTCGCTTCAGCTTCCATATTCGCGGGTAAAACCTCCAGAGCTTCTTCACATCCATGTTGGATTAATAAAGCACGCATCTTCATCCTCCATAACCCGAAATCACCAGTTCCATCGAATTTTTTGATGTCAAACTTGGCTCCCGTCATTCTTTATCCCTTTGTTAATTTGTTAAACCTTGTGATATATTAAACCTCACAATCACGAAGCAACAAAGCCCCTTGTGCAAAATACCCTTCAAAGTAATAACCTTTTTATCTTATATAAATACAAAACAAAAAGAATTTAATCGAATATTAAATATTGATGGTATCCACCAATATATTAAAAACGATTTAACAAATAATTTATTACTCTTTAGTTGACTTTTAGATCTTAAGCCACCACTAGAAACAATCTCATTTCTTCCTCTGTTTATCACAAGACAAATAAGAAAATGAACAACAACAGAGAACAATCGATCTTCAATAAACCGAAAAACCAACAAACCTCAGATCTTCTACACCTTGTCGCGAACCCGGACAATCGAAGACCCAAGAACCCTTAACTGTCGAAACCTTCTGCTGCTCCCTTGTCGTTCAAGATCGGAACAACTAGAACCCTTTTTGGAGTCGCCAAAAGAATCAAACTTCATCGACTCGGATCCTAGTAACCAGCGACACTCGCGAACCGAGCTCTTGATACCACTTGTAGGAATTCGATCACCTTACAAACCTTGGTTACTAGATTCGGATAACTTGGATCAAGAAAGAACACTCAACCATTGCAACTATGTTTGACAGAAGAGAATAGAGAAGAACGAACACACAGTATAAACCCTACAAACTTTGATTAGTAATTGGATAAGAAGAAGATAAAGTACAAAGGCCTCCCCCTCACATGCTCTTTTTAGAGATGAGGGGGAGTATAAACCGACTAGAAAAGGAAAACGGTTGGGCTTGGAACACAAGTATCAACGACCCCTATTTCTAACTCTACTCGACGAATAGCTAAACTTGACTTAACACTAAGACCCCTAGAAATTTAATAGGTTAATATAGAGACTAAAACTCGTAACACAAGAAAAATTGACGTGTGACTGGTTAACGATGATGAATGCAGTGGGGGGGGGGGACATCACACAACCGTATTTTATACTGAGCAGTGGAAAACTAAAAATCCGATACTAAAACAATGAATGAAAAACTTATCATTTGCATAAAAAAAATGTTTTGGTTTTTCCATGTAAATGAAGTAAGTGTATTTACGAGGGTAACTTGTGATGACACAAATCAATTGTAAAGTTGGACGTATCAGTGGCTCGTGAGGATGTCACGTCACGCATGAGCTCACTGTGGGTGTTTGTGTAACGTGTCGCACTTTTGTGTATGACTAAATGGAACTCTATGTGGAGTTAACAGAAGAATGACCATAATCCACGGACATAACCTTGCCTTTCGATTCCTTTATCGGCCTAACAAATTTTGCATCTCAAATCAATTCAAGTAACTAGGTTACTAAAAGACGTAGTAATCCAGTGTAGATTTTTAAGACAATCTTGATACACATGTGTCATCAAGTTTGTGTTCTTGCGTAACAAAGCCTATGTTTAGATTTCAATATAGCGTGCTTTGTTTGGATTTTGTTAACCTTCGATGTTGCATTCATGTTTTCTGCTAAAGTGAAATATCAGCAAGTGCTTAATTCTCAACAATGTAGCATAGTCTCACAAGGTTTTATAGTATATGTTTATTCGCAATCTAACTCAATGTCGTGCTAACTATTAAATAGTTTTCAGTAACTAACCACTGACTAAAAGTCTATAAAATTTTCTATAAGCTAGAAATGCAAACTCAAAATCATGAATGACGATAGCTAAATTAAGTATTCCGCAACATATATATCTTGATAATGAATTGAAACGGTCGGCAAGAATGTGCAAATGACAACAGTAATTCGGCTGTGCAAGCAATATTGCAACATGTGGTGCTAGCTTTTAAACTATACTTTTGACTTTTAAGGTCAACTTAACTACAAGATATTTCAAAAGTTGACTTCTAAGGTCAACCAATTGCAATAAGTTTTGCATCTCAACAAGCCTTTTTGATTTAAGTGACTCTTTTCTTTACAACTGTTTGAGTACTTTCATCTGTTGGTGATTTTAGTGTCATCGACTATTTTAGGTAATTGCGATTTATTAGAGATCGATGAGATTTCATATTCGGCTCGGATACGAGTTAGGGAAGTGTGGACTGCATACTCGTTGAGTTAATATGAACTCGACCATGACAGAAAAGCGGGGGTCAAGGGGCAGCGCCCCTTGCGGGGTGAAGAGTCGTGACTGTTAGGAATTAACTAACTTTTAACTGACTTTAACCGCTTTAACAGTCAAATTGTTTTGTTTATATAACAAACATATCTGGTCTCTTATTACATACGAATATTAATACAATTCCTCTTTGTTCTTACTTTGATCTCTTGTGCCTAGAATCAAAGTGTTCTTCTTGAATTATCCTCGTAAAGATTTCGTGATACCCCAGGCACAAATTGGGTCGAAATACTTTATACGGAAAGTGAACCAACACGATTCAAGCAAGATATCCAAGATTATCATCACACTCCCTATACCAGTTTCTAACACCATCAGTAACTATTACTTGCACTTCCAAGCATATCCTCTCGAACCCTTTCAAGGTTCAAACCCGCATCCTCCCTAATCATAGTCGCTAGAAATCCAAATAGGGCCAATTCATCATTAGAGCCAATATTATCAACGTTAAACTTTAGTGGTATATTAAAGCCTGGAATTTCATATAGCCGGCTGCCCCTGATTCTAATATCCTTTGCTGGAGCACAACTCAACAAAAATCTAACACTATAAAATTCATAAACACATGGAACGCAACTCAACTAAAACCGAAATAATCAAGAAAAAAAAGGTACATTTCTCGGAGATACAAACCTCTCTAAAAACAGTGTCGCCGTCATTGACAATCTTAGGAGGACCATACTTATGAAAAGCAAATTTACTTGTATGGTATATGGCTGAAAGAATTGGTTAATTTGCATAAGTCAATATAGTTTTCTAATTCCTTGCCTTAACACTCTACATTTATACAGAACCACGACATAGTATATTGATTATGAAACTTAATTACACAAGGGAATAATATACGTGAATGACAAAACAAATGGCATACCCGACACATGCTTTTCGGAATATCACTAAGCATATAAAAATGTCGGTACTGTTATGAATTTATACAAAGAACTTACAAACTATATCTGATAGTTTTTATAGAACCCTTTAAGGATAACAAAGAAGATAGTTTTTACTGGGAAGGTTCATATTCACTGATACGAAAGTATACGCCTTCTCTGAAATTATTGATAGAGGCACTCATGATGGCATATTGCCTTTATTGTACTCACTAGATTAGGTTGTAGAAACTTATTGGCCTACTGAAATTGCGAAACCCATTCCTATTGGGAAAAAGAAAAACAGAGAATATTAGAAACCAAGAGACTGATTGATCAAGTTGAGCATTATGAACATGTTACTTTTATTGGCTTATGAGTTTTAGCCTTGTTATACAATTTGAATACAAACATGAACAAACAGCTCCCATGGCTAACACCTACATGAGTTCCATTTAAGAAAGTAAACATCCACAAAACCAATCATTCCAACTTTCATTAACATAACTCAGCGCCAAAAACAGGAGCAGGTCTATATCCTGAGAAGGCAGTCAGTCGGTAAGAAAAAAAATAGTTTAAACACGAACTGTAAAAAAAAAAAAAGGAAAAAAAAGATAACCTTAGAAGTTTATTAAGTTTCTGAATGAATTTTAGGAACTAGGAAGGGTGCCACAGCTTATAAGGTGGGTGGGGAATTAAATGGGGGAGGGTTTAGTACTACATATATTTACACCAAACAAGCATTGAGTTCTTGCAGGTAAAGATGGGAATTAAATTGGAGAGGGTTTGCATTCATATCTTGGTAGGTAATTGAAGACAATGAAGTTAGTGATGGGTATGTGTAGGTGTAGTTGAGTGTCAGCAACTCTGTCCTTGAGGGTTTAAATGTTTACTAAACAGAGGAAGACAAATAAGGTAAAGAATTCGAAGACTGGTTACTCCATGGTACAAGTTTTAAACCGTGATTTACAATATCATATAGCCAGCCCTTTCAATTCATCTTTTGTGTCCACGTCTGCTCTTTTTCTTTCACATATTTACTAGTAAAGCGCAAAAATACTACAAGTTTATTTCTAGCTGCTGTAACGAGACTGACTTTTGCAGGAACTTGATAGAAAACCAAGTCAACAGGAGTCAAAGACGTGAAATCTGTCATTCTGTCGTGTGAAACAGTTTTGCCCATTTCCTTATGACCACATCCAACGTGAACTAAAAAGCATTATCCATGTAAGGACTTCAAATCCTCATATACGAGTTAGGAGGACCATACTTATTTTGCAACAACACATTCCTACCCTTTTACTAATCCTTGTTCTTGTGAATACAAAAAGACATGGATGAATCTCCTCATTGATGTTAGTTAAATTCAACCACCTTTTAAAGTGGATATATTTCAAATTTAAATTGTTTGTAATTTAATAGCCAAATTGTTTGTTAAAATTTAGAACCAGCAAAGACTTTTTTAAGAAGGTACTAATCTCTTACATCTATGTATTTCTAAAGCTATGTAATTTTGCATGTCTTAGTTGTAGATGTAGACTCAGACTCGTGTATATATTAGCGGTCCAATCTGGTTTCTTGTTTGTTTGTTTGTTTGTTTTATCTCTGATGGGTTAAATGGGTTGGGATACAAGAGTTGACTGCAAATGAAAAAGAAACATGTCTGATGGGTCGCATAGAGAGTTCTATATAGGTTTTTCATAGTCACATTTTCATGGTTCACTTGGTAGCAGAAACCGTAGGTTGAGCTTGGTGAAATATGTGTGGTGGGGATTATAATTATGCATTTATACAAAGAACTTACAAAATATATCTGATAGCTTATATACAACCCTTTAAGGATGACAAAGAAGGTACATAATGTCAAGTGAAACAACTAAATACCTAAAACAATAACAGTTGCATCGAAGAAATTACGGGGAAGGTTCATAATAACTGATACAAAAGTATACGTCTTCTCTGAAATTATTGATAGAGGCACTGATGATGGCATATTGTGTTTGTTGTACTCCAATATATTAGGTTGTAGAAACTCATTGAAATTTCACAACCCATTCCTATAGAAAAAAACAGAGAATATTAGAAACCAAGAGACTGATTGATCAAGTTGAGTTGAATCTTTGTTACTTAGAATAGTATGTTTTAGGGTTAATTACCTAAAAATGTACTAAACTTGACACTTTTTGTCATTGTATGTAGGCTACTATATTTTTTGTCATTGTGTCGCTGAACTTTTAAAATCGTGCCATTGTATATAGCGTGTCACCGGATGCAATCTTCTGTCTGACGTGGCACCGGTTAATGCTGAAAAAAAATGTTTTTTTAATACTTTTCTATTTATTTACCCCTTTTATTAACCTTTTTTATTATAATTTCTTTTCTTATATAATATACCCCACCACTTATCATCTCTCTACCATTTTATTCCCAATCCCAACCACACAAAACCCTAGATCCATGAGGTCTTCATCATCTTCATCTTCAAGATCCAGGTTCAAACGTTTACACCAAGGAGGAGATACTTGCTAGAACTCATTGTGATTGTCCTTTGCCAATCGAAATGAAAGTGGCATGGACCATTACAAACCCCAGAAGAAGATTCAAGGGATGTCCGATCTTTGTAAGTAATTATTTCGTATGTTAGTTTTAATCTTTGTTTCAAACCCTGATGTTATTTATCACAGGATGAGGATGAAAAATGTCACTTTTATGGTTTTTTCGATGATGAACTACCAAGTGATTATTACAAAAAGTTGTTTTTCAATCTCCATGAAGAAAACAAAATGTTGAAGAAGAACCTGGGAAAGAACATGTACAAGAACAAGAAGAAATCCAACAACAGTGATGAAGGGTGTATGGAAATGGGTGAATTGAAGGATGATTTGACTTTGATCAAGTCAAAACTCCAAATGTATGACAAAGTTGTGGTTGTCTTAGTCATTTTGGTAGCATTTGTTGTTGCAAGTAGGTTGTTTGCTTAATCAGTGTTAGGATTCATGTAATATGACAGTATTTTAGTTTGTTATGTTGAATGCAATGGTTTCTTTTGGTTATACTTGTTATTAAAACATGTAAATATGATAACAAATACACTTCACACTAGGTAATTAACATAATATGAAAGCAATTAGACATTCATGTCATTACTTGTTAATGCCCATCCAGATACAAAACATGAGCATTACATGTTTATAGTTACAGGACATAATAACCAAAGGTTAAGTTTAAGTGCACAACATATAGATACAAAAGAAGTGCACAGAAATTAAGTTTAAGTTACACATCATATTGTCTAATTCCACAACATAGTGATACAAAAGAAGTGGAATTCAGTTTGTGTTCAATCCAAACTGTGAGGATTTGTCTTTGAGCTGCCAGTGCCTGGGTGATCCTTTGTAAGCCTTTTTTTTTCACTCCTTCCTCTCTGCCTTGGAATGACAAAGTTCCTCCTTGCTCTTGGTACTAGTTCTCTTGGTACTGGTTCATTGACAGGCACAACTTGGTTATCAACTGCAATTCCATCACTTGCTGCTGTTTGTTTTTTTTTTCTCTGAGTTTGAGTAGGTGCAGTTTGCATGTCTGATTTCTTGTAATTTCAGAATCTTGCCATTAGTCTCCTTGTGTATTTTCAATTAGAATCAGACTCATTTCACTTTCAAATACCATACCATGTTCCCAACTCCTAATCTAGGACCTTTCCCCTACCTCTTCCACTGTAATCAAGCCCTATTTAGCAACAATTTTCCTTAAAGTTCCCATTTTTGTCTTTAGAAGCATTGATAGTTGAATACGAGAACCAACCAAATCTCATATTGCCTAGAACCTAAGTGTTCCTCAACTGGAGTATTGGAACAGATGGTGGAACTACGGGTTCAGTTTGATCATCAACAGATTCAGAAGGTATTGGGTTTTTCCTTGGTCTACCTTTTTTAGCAGGGGGTTTTGGTGGTAGCAACACAGTTTGGTTCTTGCAACCAGACTTGTTATGACCCTCATTAAAACACTCGCTAAATCCATTCTCCACAGCTTCACAATTGGTACCAATATGAAAATAGGCTCTAGACCAAGTCTTCGGATCTTTATTTAGCAGATATTGATAAGCATTTGGATTAGCCCTCTTGATCTTGTCCATTATCTTGTTGAACAGTCCTGGATAAGTTGCTTTAGAAGCAGCCCAGAAGAGATTTCTAAATTCCACCCCACTATAGTGTTTTCTAAAACCCTCATAGATGTGCCTTGCACATTGTCTATGTTCAGCATGGGGCATTACATCCTTAACAGCTTCTATCAATCCCTACAATTTACATGAAATATGAGCATTAGATCCTTGACATTTATAAAACAATTAAACCTATTAAACTGTTAAACAATTACATGAAAGATAAGCATTACCTTGTGTTGGTCTGACATAAGTGTTAACCCATTTCCAGTAGGCAACTCAAGATCTTCTCCTAGCAATTCCAAGAACCATGACCAGTTATCCTTATTCTCTACATTGACCACAACCCATGCTACGGGGAAGATGTGGTTGTTTCCGTCCCTTCCAATTGCCGTCAGTATTTCACCAACATTAGGCTTTTTAAGGAAACATCCATCCAAAGCAATAACCCTTCTACACCCTTTCTTCCATCCCTCTTTCAGTCCATTAAAGCAAACATAAAATCTATCAAAATAGGTTTGGTCATCTGGATTCACTGTAACCCCAACTCTAACAGTTGAACCGGCATTTGATTCTAGTATTGCCTTAGCATATGACCTAATGTAACCATAGTGATCTAGCATTGTATTTTCCCCTTCATTTAATGCCCATCTTTTAGCCCTTCTACACTGACAAGGACTAACTATGCACTTATACTTTTTCATCACCATATCAGCAATTTCATGCAACTTAATATCTGGATTAATCCTAATCTTATTGCCAAAATGGTTACCTATCCACTTGTAATTAACTAAAGTTCCAAACTTAAAATCCCTAGTACAAGTATGCTCATCATTTAGAAAAAAAACCTGAAAAGAATTTTCCGTTATCATTTGCTTCCCATAACACCTCCATGGGCATTCAGCTCCTTCATCTTGCCTTTTTGATGGATACCTTTTCCACTTACTCAGTTTCCCCTTTTTAGGATCTTTGATCCTCTCAGGCCGTTAACTGCATCAAGCAATTATTTGAGTTTTTGAACTCCTATAACACCATATTGAATATCCATTTGCTAAACCATAGTAAGTCAATCATTCTTTGAATTGAGTAGCATCTACAAACTTTTCTCCAACCTGAAACAAAACAACATCATGTTACTTAACAATTACTAGAGTCACTGTATATTATTAAGGATGAGTCAGTAGGCATTACCTTTGGTTTCTTCATTCTCCAGTGTGTATCCTGATCATGAGTAGAATAATTCTCCACTCTAGTCTCCACCAATTTGAAAGGATCTGTTAATTCTGCATCATCATCACACTTTCTCATCTTCTTTACCAAGTCATCCATGAATTCCTCATGTTTTAAGATTGTTTCAGTTTCACCCAAACCATCCACCTTCCTTATCAGAACATGGCTTCTGCTTGGATACCTTGGGTGCCCTCTTTGCCTTAGAATTTCTTTTCCTAAGTTGAATCAATTCATCCTCACCTTCTGATAAGTAGTCTACAGATCTCTCTGAGTATTCACTCTCACTATCACTATACAACATTGAGTAGTCAGTGATTTGATCCCTTTCAACTTCATTATCACTAGAGTCAGAATCCATAACATTTGGATTGTCATTTTCTTCAATTACAATACCCTTACCCTTGTCTACCACCTTATTAACTATGTTATCCTCTTTAATCATCTTACCCTTACCATTGTCAGCTTGACTTGGTGCACCAGTTTGATCATCAACAGATGCACCCGTGTCACCATAATCAAACTCATCCACATCTAAGGTTGCATTAGGTGTATTAGACTGTTTATAACCAAATTCAACATTTGTACCACTACCACATGCACCAGTGTCACCATAATCAAACTCATCCACATCTAAGGTTACATCAGGTGCATTAGACTGTTTATAACTAAATTCAACATTTGTACCACTACCACATGCACCAATGTCATTTTTATTTGGTGTTAGACTATCCCTTTCTTTTTTACTAACAGTTCTAGGCTTAGGTAGTGTTTTTAGGTGTTGTGCTTCTTCCTCAGCCCATGATACTAATTCCTCATAAGACATGTTCCCAGCATCCTTTTTTCTATTTTCATGTATCCTAAGTTTACAAATTGCCTCATCACCAGATTCATCAAAGAAATTTTTTTTAAAGTAATACTGAGCCAAATTTTGGGGAATGTGAGCTAAATACATTTGAATTATTCCGTAAGCATCAGCAAATTCATACATAGCCTCCAAATCAGAATCACATTCAACTATTTTCAAACCTACATCTAACTCACATTCAGGTAACTTAAAGAACATGGCATAAAACCTTTGTTCTAACTTTTCTTTCAAAAATTCTCACAAACCATCATAGTCATATTTCTTATCCTTAGTAACCCTTAACTCATAAACTACACCATTTTCATACCTTAATGGAGCGAACATGAAGATACCATCATAATGTACATCAAACAATAACGCATTTAAACCTGAAGGTGCCATCTCCTGTTAACATAAAAGTAATATTATCAATCGAAACCCTAAATTACTATGCATATGATAACAATAAAAACAAAAAAATAGTAGCAGACAAGAAGAATAATATAAATGATACCTTTTGCACACTTCAATTGCATAAAATAACCAGAGAATGACCCTCAATTTTGTATTTTAAAAATTAGGGTTTAGACAGATCTGGGTGGTGGTGGGACTGTATGTTTCTTGGATCGAGGTGTGTGGAGGAAGTGTGTTTTATAAAGAGAAACACACAAGTGGTATTATTAAATATATTAATTTATTTATTTATTAAACGAAAGTAATAAAACAACAGATATAACCGGCTAAGGATGCATCCGATTACACGCTACATACAATGGCACGATTTCAAAAGTTCAGCGACACAATGACAAAAAAATAGTAGCAGTGTCAAGTTTAGTATATTTTTAGGTAATTAACCCTAAATATTTACGTTACTTGTCTAATTTCCTTAAAATAGTATAAGTATACTATGATGTGTTATGGGTCGATATGATATTTTGAGGTTGTACGTCAACCATCACACCACTAAAATGTTAGGAGTAATTGTACAACGCATCTAAACTCTATGCATCAAGCGTGAAGACTGTTTTGGAAATTAATGATTAAAATGAGACATTAACTAGACTAGGTCGTGTGCGGACGTCGTTACATTTGCTTCTATGATTGAGATTTGGTTGCTAATGACTTGCTTGAGGTGATTTCTCATAGCTCCATTTTTATTGTCTTTTTCCGTTGCGGAAAAATGATACTCAAATGTGTTTTGAAATGTTTTGAATTGAATTGTGCGAAATGTGGTTTTGTTTTTGGGACAAGATATGTGCTTATGACTGCTATGTGAATATTATTTGTTGTATGATTGTTTGGATCAGAGGGGTATGCCTATCCCAGTATTTGTGTGATTATTGGAGCGGCTGGGTACGCCTACCCTTGTATGTGTGAGGTCCTGCCCTAATCTAGTGCTCCAGCTCGTAGGCCCTTTAGGTGCGTAAGTGACATATGGTGATCGACTAGCGGGATTGCTAGGTCGTGTTACATGATTAGCGGGGTTGCTAAGTCATGAGTTGTTTGCATATATTCACTGTCATATTACACTATTGTCCACTATTTTGAAATATTGGGCATTGCTTTGGTTATGGTCAAACTACGAGATCACCAAACATTATTATTAACGTTTTCGGTGTATATTTTAGGTTGAAGTGAAGCGTGGAATAAGTTAGTGTTATGTGATAGCAGACTTAGAAGTATCCCGTGTGGATTTTTCATGTGAAGTCTTGCTTGTTTAATTTATTTGGTTTTAGTATTTGGAAGTTTTGATTAAGTTTGGCTTTGGACCCATGTATGGCTTTGGAAGTTTGTATTTAGATTTGGTTATGATTTGGGACATCACTCGAGGTTTGTTCAAGGTTGATGGTCTTCGTAACACTTGAAGTTTATGTATTGTAGTTTTCTCTATATTGTATCTTGTGTTATGATTGATCATTATGTTAAACTCCCGAGTTTCTACCATTGTTGGGGTGTGACAGATTGGTAATCAGAGCCAATGTTATAGAGAACTAGGTGGATTAGCCTAGGCTATATCCTAAGATCTGTCATTTAGTTGCGTATAGGATCTATGTGCGCGGTGTTCTGCTTTTGCTTGCTTTCGTGTGTTCGCGGTTTGGTGTTTTAGTTATGTCAGTCATTGAAATGTGTGAGCTCAATATTGAGTATGACTGGGAAAGGATGCGAATATAAGTACGGTGGCCAACGTAGTTATAAGCGTATCACAACTCACTCGTATTTAGTAATGTCGTTCACACAAATCGATGTTGACACCATAAGGTGGTATTATGTGTATAGTTATATATATAGTAAGATATTATATATATATATATATATATATATATATATATATATATATATATATATATATATATATTAGTCTTCCCACCTACCTAACGTTGCCCATGTTCTCCCTCGTGTAGATAATGCCGCCAAGGATGAGGACCCGAAGTGCTGGCCGGCCTGTTGCCGAATCACGAGGAGGGGGAATGGGTGGACGGGTTGGTAGAGGTGGTGGAAGGGGTAGAGGACCTAGGGAAGGTAATGATGAGCGTGTTGACGAATTGAATGGTCAAGGAAATGACCAGGGTTTGGGAGCTAATGGGGGCGTAGAGGGAGTCAATGGGAATGTAGAGGGAGTCAATGGGGGTGTAGGAGGAGCACCCGACTTCTCGACAATCATTGCCCAGCAATTGCAGAACCTCTTACCCGCCATGCTAGCTCAGGTTGGTAACCAAGGAAATGTTGAAAATCCAAATGGTAATGTGGGTCCTGTGATGTTTAGGAGGAAATTGGGGAATGTGATAGTAAATGGCAACAGGCGTAGGTTGTTATTTAAGGAGTTCTTTGTTGTAAACCTAAGAAATATGATGGTAAAGGAGGTGTTGTAGTTCTTACTCGATGGATTGAGAAAATGGAGTCCGTGCAGGATATGAGTGGTTGTAGTATTGACCAAAGAGTGAAATACACTGCTGGTTCATTTATGGGTAAGACTTTAATGTGGTGGAACTCTTAGATCCGCACGCTAAGCCGAGAAGTTGCTGTTAGTATGTCATGGAATGACTTTAAGTTTATGATAATAAAAGAGTTTTGTCCTAGCCAAGAAATGCAAAAGTTGGAAACTGAGTTATGGAATCATGCCATGGTCGGGGCTGACCATGTTTGTATACTGATAGGTTTCACGAGCTAGCTATGTTAGTTCCATATTTTGTGACTCTAGAGAGTAGGAAGATTGAGAGGTATGTGTATGGCCTTGCTCTACAGATCTGTGGGATGGTGGCAACAACGGAGCCAAAGACTATGCAGATTTCTGGTGCACTGACCGATGAGGCTGTTAGGAATAGATCAATTCAGAAGGTTGAGAAGAGAGGAAATATGGGGGAACCTAGAAAGGATAAGAATGGTAAGGATGATAATAAGAGGACTAGGACTGGTAATGCTTTTGCTACTACTGCAAACCCTGTAGGAAAAGAGAATACGGACGTCTGGCCCAAGTGTACCACCTGCAATTCCTACCATGCACCCGGAGGGCCTTATCGCACATGCTTCAACTGTAATCACCCAGGTCATTTGGCAAAGGATTGTAGAGGCGTGCCTAGGAATGTTAATCCCGCCAATGTTAGAAACCCGACTGTTAGGGCATGTTATGAGTGTGGTAGTACCGACCATATCAGGTCAGCTTATCCTAGATTGAATACATAAGGACCTTGTCAGGTCAGCTTGTCTTAGATTGAATACATAAGGACCATGTCATGTCAGCTTGTCCTAGCTTATCCTAGATTGAATACATAGTACCGACCCAACTGTTAGGGCATGTTATGAATGTGAATCCTGTCAATGCTAGAAACCCAACTGTTAGGGCATGTTATGAGTGCGCTTAGCCAATAAATCAACATAGTGACTATTCTGTTAACTCCTAATGATCTGTTTATAATCTCTTTTAAATTTACTGTCGGCCACATCATCTTCTTTTGCTTTTTTCTTTCCTCCTGTAACACCAAGGGCTTTGAACTTTTCGTTAATACGTTTTAGTATCTCTCTTTGAGAGATGGTATATCGATCAACTGCAGCGGTTAGTATTGTGATGTCCTTCAACCCCATAAAATGAGCAGTTTCGGCAATACCCTCGATATTGATTTGCTCATTATGATCTTTACAATAAGAATCATAATTAATAGCAAATGTAGGTGGCGGAATCGGTAGTGGTTGCGGGACCGCTGGTGGCGGAACTGGCGGTGGTTGCGGGTACCTTGAACTTAAGTGAGCACCTAATTTTGCCAACTTTTTTACACTCACCCCAGCTAAGCTCTCTACCAAAGGATCAATATCACTGCTACTCTCTTCATCCGACATTATTTGATTAAAGGTTTTGGGAAGGGTTGGGTATGTTGTTGTTGTTGATTATTGAAATCTAGTAAGATATATATTTATACAGCTACATACACACAAACCCTAATATGATTTTTAGTTAGGGTTATAATGTAATAATAATTTAAACAAGGAAAAATTAATACAAAGAATTAGTTATCCACGTACAAGTTTTAAACCGCAATTCATCTTTTGTGTCCCACGTCTACTCTTTTTACTGCGTATTTGTTCTATTCAATAGTAGAGCACTAAAAGGCTAACAAAGCTATCTGTGAATGTTATTTTACATTTTTACCTCCATCCAAGTTTATACTTCAATGTATATACTTTTTATCTTTAAAATATTTTCATTTTCATAAACCAAAAAAGTAAGGTCTTGCTCTATCTAATGACGTTTTATTTTATCTTCTTCTTTTTGTGTGAATCGTATAATACGTTTCGTATAATTATTAATTTCGAGTACTTCCTGTTTTTTCTCCTACCTCATCTTCTACAATAAAAGGAGTTGGGAGTTAGAAGGATATATAGGGTAAATTATAATGGCAACATGACCTTTTAGTGTTATCAATTATTGGTGATCATGTTTCATTTGTGACCGACAAGCCTTATACAAGTTTAGCTCAAAACGAGTTAACATCTCCGGAGTGCAAACTCACAACAACAAAGACGCAGGGTGAAGGGGGTCACACCCCTTATTGGTAAATAACTGAAAATAACTGGTCAATTTCACTTCGTGGTTATAACCGCACGTTTTTTTTTTCTCATTTAAAGAACATATAATCAAACAATACTCTAATATTTGTAATTGAATTCTCGTGCCTTAAAATTTAATTGTCAATCTGTCTTATTCAACTAATGATTTCGTGAACCTCAGCGTCGAATTCACTAGCAAGTGTTGAGTTCTGTTTAGGTTTAAATGGTTCTGCGAGAATGTGCTCTGTGGCAGCTTAACTTACTGGTCGAATTCTTGAACACGGAAAAAGTTCTCCCAACAACAAGTCCCTCCCGAAGATATTACCTTATTAACCCTATGTTTACATTTTTAATACTTTACTCTATGCTAATAAAACTTAAACTTTGTAGGAAAAAGTTTCAAGAATTGTACATTAATTGTTGGTTTTCAAAAACCAACATTTATGTTTGTGTGTTTTTTGTTACGGTTTGCAAATTAATTAGAATTTAGAAGTTATAAATGGTAAAATACATAGCACATAGTCAACAGATAAAAATGATTTAAAGTATGTTGTTGATGAGTTTGTTGCTTTATGAATGCTTTAGTTGTTTGTCACTCACACCCGAGCACTAAGATTAGCTCCTTCCCTCCATAATATTGCTGGCTTAAATCCACAATCATATTATTTTTTTTGGGGGGTGGATAAATTTTTTGCATTACACTGGTAAGGCAACAAAGATATATATCCCGTATGGAATGAAAAAGGACATAGGTGTGTATGTTAGACGAACTCCACATAGTCTTGAACTTGAGGTCACAGATGTCGTAACTTTGAATCTACTAGACGACAAGAAACAATGGACTCTATGATGATTCTAACTATAAGGACCAAGAAAACTGCTACACTAACATCTAACTATACCAAACATAATGAACAAGAAACCAAAGTAACCCCTTGTGAAGAAAGCTGAGAATACCTAAAAATAGTATCAATCCGATAGTCCTAACTTATATCCCCATTAAACCACTTAAAATCAGTCATCCAATGATCCTCGCATGGAATCCAAACAAAATAACAATCCTCCCACTTAGTCAATTAAAAACATTTACATAATTTTTTTAACTTGGCAGTATATACTAATGACACAACCTCATTGAGGTATTTTATAAAACACGTTAAATGTTTTATTTTATAAAATGTCCAACAAAAAAAGAAAGCAAGTAATGAAAAACTTGCAGCCATTGAATCCTTATCCAATTTACCAAAGGACCAACTAAACATGCCTCATTTGATAACAATGAGATCGGCACATATAGTAATTAAGGAGAACCCTCTAAATATTCATTTGAAGAAGTATTTTTTAGCTAACCATGTTTGGCTTATGAGTCAACTTGATACTAATAAACTCCATTCGGGAATAGAACTTGACTCTCATACAAATAGCTACGAATGACAACCATGATATTACTTAGTTTCAATAACGCCTTATAGAACTGATATTACATACTTAGTTTCTTACATTACTAAAGACATCACTAAAAAGGATTAATTAAAAACTAGTAAGTACCTCACTAGATACATAACAAGAACAAATGCCCAACCCACATGTTTTTCTACTTTTTAGTTTTTCCCTTATTCACTTGACCCTTTTTTGTTTGGTTGAGATGATGAAGCTTCAGATTTCTTCGCCTTGTCTTGCTCTACTCGGACCTTGTCTTCTAAGAGGGAGAGGAACGGTGGCGCCGTTCTCTCGTGCCAAAGAACGACGCGAGCTTTTTGAACGGCGCTCGACTCCGGCTCTCCCGCCGTTGAGTCTGGCGACGTTCATAACAGCCCACGCCATTCTCAATTTAAAAAAAAAATGTAACCATTTATATCCGTTGGGGGGAGCGGGTATTTGAATTTTAAACCCCAAAAAATCCCGTTTTACCCCTTAAAAATCCTATAAATACCTCCTTATTATTTCATATTTCACACACACTTCCAATATATTTTATAACACACACTTTTCTACTTCTCTTATTTTTCTCTCCAAAAAATGAATCAGAACCAAAATAATCCCAACCAAAATAATTGGATCTCGGGTATGCTAAACGACCCAAACAACCAAATTTCAGGGTCTTCTATGAATCCGACCAACAATCCGGGCTCCTCCTCTCAACCTCCATATTATCCCAATTTCCAAACCCCATTTGTTAATCCCGACGAATTGTCGTTATTTAATCAATGGAAAATGTAACAACAAATGGGGTTTAACCAATTTTCTCAACAACAACAACAACAACCAAACCAATCCACCGCTTCCCAACCACAATCCGACCACCAAACCTTTAACTTAATCGATGAAACCGAAGACGAGAACGAAGAGGAGCCGATCCCGACCCCGACGTCGAAGATGAAGTGCGTGGAGCCAGTTTTGAAGGCGTAGGCCAAAAAAACCAAAGAGACCGAATCACAAGTCGAAATCAAGAAACGAGCTAGAAACGTGTGGACTCAAGATGAGGGGTTGCTTTTGGCGGAAAGTTTTATTCAAATTTCTGAGGATCCAAAAATTGGTTGTGATCAACAAAAAGATACCTTTTGGTATAAAATACTCGACGTGTACGTTAACAAGAAGCCCAAGAGCACGCGGTTTATTTTGCAGTAACAAAAGGAACATGTTGACGGGAAAGTGGACTCCAATGAATGCAAGCGTTCAAAAGTTTAATCAATTGGTGTCAGAAACGCTTGCACATAGTGGGGAAAACGATGAAGATTGGATAACGAGGGTGGAAATTTTATACAAAACTCACGTGGGTACTGAGTTTAAGCATAAGAGTGCTTGGGTTTTTTTGAAGGGCAAGCACAAGTGGACAAACCCCGAATCGACAAACGCAAGAAGAAATCGTTTTCGTGTTACCGACGATGAACCTGAGCATTTTGGAGATGATGCTTTGCCTCGGCCACCCGGGTTACAACGAATTGCTAAAAGTCAACGTTGTGGTTCTAACTCGACCGCTAGCTTCGGTTCTAACCCGATGATGTATCAAGAATTCATGAAAGAACAATACGAGTTAGACCGCAAAGCAAAAATGCAAGTGATCGAGCGAGAGAGCGAAGAGCGAAGGCAGTTAATCCATTCTCAAAGGATTGCGGAGGAGATGAGAGTGCTACAAATCGACACACGCGGGATGGATCTGGCCGATGCCGTTATCATTAACGCCCAAAAGGCACGAATCCGAGCGGCATATCAACCACCATCAAACTAGTCGACGCCGTTTACTTTATGTAGCGTTTTTTATTTATGTCTTCAGTTTCTTGTTTTTTTTATTTCTATGTAATGTTTTTTTAATTTAATGTATTGTTTTTAATTTAATGTATTGTTTTTAATTATATTGGGTATTTTTTTAAATTAAGTAAATTAAAAAAAATTGGAGAACGGCACCAGAAATGTGGTGCCAACGGATGCCCCAGCAAATGTGGTGCCGTTCAGTTTCTGGTGCCGTTCTCCATTTTGCTGACGTGGCAGCACTTTTTGAGAACGGCACGAGCCGAACGGCTCCACCGTTCCTAGCACTCTAAAGAAGAAATTAGTTCCTCAAACTCCTCAACAATGCCTTTTAGGTCTTCATTTGTTCCACCATACCCCTTAGCCACAACTTCAACCGGGCGCTTAGCCAATAAATCAACATAGTGACTATTCTGTTGACTCCTAATGATCTGTTTATAATCTCTTTTAAATTTACTGTCGGCCACATCATCTTCTTTCGCTTTTTTCTTTCCTCCTGTAACACCAAGGGCTTTGAACTTTTCATTAATACGTTTTAGTATCTCTCTTTGAGAGATGGTATATCGATCAACTGCGGCGGTTAGTATTGTGACGTCCTTCAACCCCATAAAACGAGCCGTTTCGGCAATACCCTCGATATTGATTTGCTCATTATGATCTTTACAATAAGAATCATAATTAATAGCAAATGTAGGTGGCGGAATCGGTAGTGGTTGCGGGACCGCTGGTGGCGGAACTGGCGGTGGTTGCGGGTACCTTGAACTTAAGTGAGCACCTAATTTTTGCCAACTTTTTTACACTCACCCCAGCTAAGCTCTCTACCAAAGGATCAATATCACTGTTACTCTCTTCATCCGACATTATTTGATTAAAGGTTTTAGGAAGGGTTGGGTATGTTGTTGTTGTTGATTATTGAATTCTAGTAAGATATATATTTATACAGCTACATACACACAAACCCTAATATGATTTTAGTAGGGTTTCTAATTTAAATAAAATTTAAACAAAGGAAAAATAATCCAAAGACTAGTTACTCCACGTACAAGTTTTAAACCGCAATTCATCTTTTGTGTCCCACGTCTACTCTTTTTACTGCGTATTTGATCTATTCAATAGTAGAGCACTAAAAGGCTAACAAAGCTATCTGTGAATGTTATTTTACATTTTTACCTCCATCCAAGTTTATACTTCAATGTATATACTTTTTATCTTTAAAATATTTTTCACTTTTCAATAAACCAAAAAAGTAAGGTCATTGCTCTATCTCAATGACGTTAATATTCTCTTCTTATTTTGTGTGAATCGTATAATACGATTCGTATAATTATTATTTCGAGTATCTTCCTGCATTTTTCTCCTACTCATCCTTCTACAATAAAAGGAGTTGGAGTAGAAGGATATATAAGGAGAAAATATAAGGCGACATGACCATTTTAGTGTTATCAATTATTGGTGATCGTGTTTCATTTGTGACCGACAAGCCTTATACAAGTTTAGCTCAAAACGAGTTAACATCTCCGGAGTGCAAACTCACAACAACAAAGACGCAGGGTGAAGGGGGCCACACCCCTTATTGGTAAATAACCGAAAATAACTGGTCAATTTCACTTCGTGGTTATAACCGCACGTTTTTTTGTCTCATTTAAAGAACATATAATCAAACAATACTCTAACATTTGTAATTGAATTCTCGTGCCTTAAAATTTAATTGTCAATCTGTCTTATTCAACTAATGATTTCGTGAACCTCAGCGTCGAATTCACTAGCAAGTGTTGAGTTCTGTTTAGGTTTAAATGGTTCTGCGAGAATGTGCTCTGTGGCAGCTTAACTTACTGGTCGAATTCTTGAACACGGAAAAAGTTCTCCCAACAACAAGTCCCTCCCGAAGATATTACCTTATTAACCCTTATGTTATACATGATATAATGACTTATACTCTATGCTAAAAAAACTTCTACTTTGTAGGAAAGCTTTCAAGAATTGTACATTAATTGTTGGTTTTCAGAAACCAACATTTATGTTTGTGTGTTTTTTGTTACGGTTTGCAAATTAATTGGAATTTGGAAGTTATAAATGGTAAAATACATAGCACATGGTCAACAGATAAAAATGATTTAAAGTGTGTTGTTGATGAGTTTGTTGCTTTATGAATGCTTTAGTTGTTTGTCACTCACACCCGAGCACTAAGATTAGCTCCTTCCCTCCATAATATTGCTGGCTTAAATCCACAATCAAATATGAATGCATACACTTGTTAAGGCAACAAAGATATATATCCCGTATGGAATGAAAAAGGACATAGGTGTGTAACTTTGAATCTACTAGACGACAAGAAACAATGGACTCTATGATGATTCTAACTATAAGGACCAAGAAAACTACTACACTAACATCTAACTATACCAAACATAATGAACAAGAAACCAAAGTAACCCCTTGTGAAGAAAGCTTCAGCACGTACCAAACAACCTGGCGGCAAGTTAGCAAGCTTACTAATCCTTGTTTTTGTGAATACAAATAGACATGGTAAAAATGCCATACAAATATCTTTGTATATTATCAAATTTATTTGTTAACCCCAAAAAATACTTGACACAAATCAAAACCCTAATTATCAAATCAAATGGAAGATAAACTACCAATTGCAATTTAATGAAAATTCTATGACATTTTAGAAAAGAGACTATGAGAGTTATACCTATTTAAACAGAAAAACCGTGGTCGGATAACTACAAAGTGCACCTTCATCACATATAAGGGTCTGGGTTGCCGTAGTTTTACAGTTCATGTCTGTAAGTTTAAAATGATATCTAAACTTCTCTGCAAGATGCAATTTGGAAACTTCACGAATAGACATGAAAATTTTGGGGAACTTTTTACGAAATATAAATTCCGTTTCACTTTTAATGTTCCCCAATCAACTCTTGACCTTCGCCTTGAAATATCAATTCTTGAACTTCGCCTTGATTTCGGTATGGCGACTCATGATATTCCTAAAGAGCCGCAATAGGTTGGTTAAATTCTCATACTCATAATCGTGCGTTCTATGCTTCTCAGCTTCTTCAAATATACCTTTCTAGCTTGTTTCAAAAAGCTTTGGGCCTACAAGATTGTCTAGAGCTTGGATGAGAGAGCTTGGATGATTACATGAACACCACCACCCTTTGTTGCCTGTATTTTCTTGAGTTGAGATAAATTACTGAGTTTTGCTAATAACAAAATTCTGCTCCGCAAATCGCAAAAAATTGTTGTTAAATGTCTTCTAATGTCGGTCTACAAGAATAAAAACATTATCAGAGGTTAAATTCAACCGGAATTCTATATATGAAAACTTATTGACATGTTAAGAGTACAAAAAATCATGATCGATAACCTATTTATGATCTATAGTGTCCACCTAAACATTCTTTGGGGTAACATGTAAAAATACAGAATATGGGCCACCATCTCTAGCCATTTTACATACAAACACGTCTACCATATATAGTATAAGAATCAAATGCCAACAAGAAGTACCTTAATAGATAGATTGGCTGTTAAAGAGCTTGAAACACGACACACATTCTACTGTCTACCAGATATCAAATAAGCATTAGATGGACAATTGCACCAGAGGTAATGGTTTTTGAGGGTTTGTCTTTAAAGTCCTAAGTCTTCAACACGAAAACCCCCCTAAAATTGTGTTCAAGGTGCAACAATCAAACTTCATTTTTATTCATTATCATAAAGAGCAAGTCTGTAGTTATCTATTTTGTTAACCAACCTAGACGCATGTCAAATGTACCAGTTTTTAACCAAATGCACGTGTTAGGACACATGACTTGTCATTTTATTGGCCTAATTTGTAACTACATGTATGTTGCAAGGCTCATTTGTATACATCAAAGTTCAAGTTAATAAAAGATAGCTAACAAGATACCGACATGCCACAACTCTTTTTTATTGTGTCTTGTGGCATGTTGGTATTGTGTTAGCTATCTACAAGTCATGTGTCCTAACTGGTGTCCTAACAAGATACCGACATGCCAAAATTCTGCTCTGTTAATTGAAAAAAATAGATGTCGCAAAATCTTTTCCAATGTTGGTCTACAAGAATATTAACAACATTATCAAAGCTGTAATGTCCACCCAAACATGCTTTAGAGTAATTTTTAGAGAAAAAAAAGATTCTTTATTGCCAACATACCTTTTAATGTAGTCTTTTTCCATTCGTTGTGTTAGAAGGTTTTTCACTTCTTCATCCTGTGGAGGAATTTTTTCCAAAATGTTTTTCAAATCGAGAGTGTCCTCTTCGCGTCACCACCGTGCTTCCCATTTGTGATGAGGTTCAGCAAGATTTTTCCAAACTCAAAAATATCCACAGTCAAATACTTCGTTATATTGGCTTTTCTTTCTTCATCTGATAGCAACTCGATGTGAGCCAAGCCCGCAAGCTTTACGGTGTAGTTATCCTTGACAAACACATTATCTTGGTTTAGTTTCCCATGACACATTTTGCATTTTGTGGGTATGGAGAAACTTTAAACCGTCGATTACGTCGATTATGTCCCTGAGGTTATAAAATCCAAAATAAAATGTAATTTTAGAATCACCACACACTACATTCTATTGTCTACCAAACATCAAATAAGCATTAGATGAGCTGTTGCTAATGGTTTTTGAGGGTTTGGGTTTGTTTGTCTTTAAAGTCCAAGTCTTCAACACGTAATTGCCCCCTAAACTTGTGTTCAAGGTGCAACAATCAGACTTCATTATTAATCATTATCTTAAATAGCAAGTCTGTAGTTCCATGTCCTATGTACCAGTTTTTAACCAAATTCTATAATACTCGTCTCAATTCTGTCCGGTTCAAAACTTCCATAACCAAGTCAAGACCACGGCCAATCAACCAATGTACGGGTTAGGACACATGACTTGTCATTATTAGTGATAAAAGTAGTCTGTCCGAGCCCGTGTGTGGGCTTAGGAGGTCCATTAGGGTTTCATGCTATGTACTCTATATATAGTTTGGCCAATAATACAATACCCTACGGGGTTTCTATCTTCCAACAGTCATTTTATTAGCCTAATCTGTACCTACATGTATGTTGCAAGGCTCATTTGTAAGTTACCAAAAAATAGCTAACAGTAGCACATGCCACAAGACACAATAAACAAGAGTTGTAGGAGAACAAGATTACAATACTATCCACAATTAACTATAGAACCACTAATGTTCGCTTGACAACAATATACCGTCTACCACTATCTCAACAATCTACATGCATGCCGGTGGATCATGTCAAATCTATGGTCAGCCTATCCCGCCAAATATTACCAAAAAATCCAGCAACCTCTAGTCAAAGACCTTCAGTGAGGGTTAAGCCCATTCCACTTTGAAAACATATATGGTTGTATGGTCAATTGGGTGGTCAAACTGGTCATACCCCGTAAATATATATTTCACTTTTGAGATCATTTAAACGTGTGGTCCACTATCAAATTGATGCTTATTGTTTTGAATCCTAGTACCAGTTACCCAATTTACATGCAACATATACTATCAATGGATACTATTCAATAATGCAATTTGTGGTAACTTGAATATTAATTCAATAGCGCAATCTATGTTTTGCCCAAGGATGAGTACATCAACCTTGTTCAATAATGACTCTTAGTCACATGGATTTTACTCCCAACCTTGGATCCACCAACTACCAGAGCGATATAGCTCCAACTAGATATTCAAGTTCCTAAACACTACATAAAGAGCAAAATTACAGAATAGGCTAAGCAATGAGTATTTTCATCAAGGAAATTAGCAAAGTGACTTGCTTGCTGGTCATATTCTTTGCAAAAAGAAATAACCAATATTTTCATCCAAACACTCAATGCCACGTTTTTAATTATTACATAATTGTTAAAATATGCCAAAATTCCATTGAAATATCTTTGTACATTATAAAATGCATTCCTTAACCCCAAAATACATGACAAAAATTAAAACCCTAATTATTAAATCAAACTGAAAATAAACTATGAAAAAGAGATGATGAGAGTTATACCAACTTAAACAGGGAAATCGTGGCCGAAAAACATGCAACATCATCATCTCCAAGAAAACATCCACAAAATCAATCATTCCAACTTTCATCAACATAACTCAGCGCAAAAAACAGGAGCAGGTCTATATCCTGAGAAGGCGGTCACTCAGTTAGAAAAAATAGTATAAACACCTACTGTAAAAAAATTTAAAAAGAAAGAAGAAGATAACCTTAGAAGTTTATTAAGTTTCTGAATGAATTGTAGGAACTTGGAAGGGTGCCACAGCTTATAAGGTGGGTGGGGAATTAAATGGGGGGAGGGTTTAGTACGACATTTATTTAGCATTGAATCCTGGTAGTTGGGGCTAATGCATGATTTTGTCGTGTTGTTCTTAAAACTTTATGAAGATCCTTGATGGGTAAAGGTAGGTGTGTACTTGAGCATGTAGTTCTTGCAGGTCAAGGTACAAAAAAGTTGGATGGGGAGTTAAATGGGACAGGGTTTGCATTCATCTCTTGGAAGGTAGTTGAAGACAATGAAGTTAGTGATGGGTATGTTTACTAAAAGTAGTATCTCAAGGTTATAGAAACCTAAACAGAGGAAGTCCAATAAGGAAAAGAATTCAAAGACTGGTTACTCCATGGTACAAGTTTTAAACCGTGATTTACAATATTATATAGCTAGCCTTTCAATTCATCTTTTGTGTCCACGTCTGCTCTTTTTCTTTCACATATTTAATAGTAAAGCGCCAAAATACTACAAGTTTACACTTCTTATCTTTAAAATGTTTTTCGCTTTTCAATGAACAAAAAAAGTAAGGTCATTGCTCTATCTCAATGCCGTTAATATTCTTAATTTATGTGAGCTATATTATTTTGAGTACCCTCTTACATTTTCTTCCTACTCGAGCAGAAAGATATATAAAAACAATTACCATATAATTGACTGAAATTGTAATGTCATATCTTTAGATACTTTAACAGTTTGATGATTTTCATCTACTACTTGTGTTAAATTTGTGAGATATACCAGGTACTCTTGATTAGCCTTCTATTCTAGCTGCTGTAACGAGACTGACTTTTGCAGGAATTTGATAGAAAACCAAGTCAACAGGAGTCAAAGACGTGAAATCTGTCGTGTGAAACAGTTTTGCCCATTTCCTTATGACCACATCCAAACGTTGGACTAAAAAAGATTATCCATGTAACGGATTAAAATCCTCATATACGAGTTCGGAGGACATACGTGGGGTAAATGATGCTATAAAATAGACGTTATTCGATGTCATCATCCGCCTAAAGGGAGCTTGTTGACATAGTGAAGATAACTCTCAAGTTGGGTACTTGGGGAGTGGAGTAGGGCGAAGAAGAGCTTCGTAGCCAAACCACTATAAATTATTGTGTCATCGGTTTGATCTTTCTTATCTTTACTTGTTCATATTTCGTAGATTGTTTATTTAAATATTACGTCGCTATCATATACACTTGTGTACATCTCTTGAGTTCACATAAGTCGACAATCTAAGTTTTAATTTTAAAACGGTAAAAACTATTCAACCCCCTTCTAGTTTCCACAATTGGTATCGAAAGCCAAGGCCACCCAAGATTTTTAATGTATATTGTATATTAAAGCTTGAATCGATCTATGGATTCAGATAAATATCTAGAAGGGCAATCTATGCAAAGACCACCTCTTTTTGAAAGTGATCATTTTATTTATTGGAAAAATAGATTTGAAACTTAAGTTTGATGCATTGCATATTTTTGCTTCAACTTGACTGGATGTTCTCCTTACATATGCAAAAAGCACATGTGCACCACTTATGGTCTAACTATTGGTCTGTTACCCACAAGTAGTTCTTGTGGGAGAAGGTGTGATCATACCCCCTTCTGCACTTACATTATTCATAAATACTTTGCTTGATTTTGTAGAAATAAAGTCGCATGGACAACCTCAATTCCTTTTCGAAACGCGCCCTCATGCTATCATGGATTCTGTAACCTAGGCACTTTCGACCTGTATGACCCATTTCATTTTTAACCAAGTTTTTATGGCTTTACCATTTAACATGTTATAACTGAAAAGTAAATGCAAATCATTACAATTATACTCTATAATTTTATTTTGGGTTAATTACCTAAAAATGTACTAAACTTAACACTTTTTGTCATTGTATGTAGGCTACTATTTTTTTGTTATTGTGTCGCTGAAATTTTGAATTCGTGCTATTGTATGTAGCGTGTCACCAGATGCAACCTTCTGTCTGGCGTGGCACCGGTTAATGCTGAAAAAAAAATGTTTTTAATACTTTTCTTTTTATTTACCCCTTTTATTAACCTTTTTTAATATAATTTCTTTTCTTATATAATATACCCCCACCACTTACCATTTCTCTACCATTTTATTCCCAATCCCAACCACATAAAACCCTAAATCCATGAGGTCTTCATCATCTTCATCTTCAAGATCCAAGTTCAAACGTTACACCAAGGAGGAGATACTTGCTAGAACTCATTATGATTGTCCTTTGCCTATCGAAATGCAAGTGGCATGGACCATTACAAACCTTGGAAGAAGATTCAAGGGATGTCCGATCTTTGTAAGTAATTCTTTCGTATGTTAGTTTTAATCTTTGTTTCAAACCCTGATAAGATTTATGTTATTTATCACAGGATGAGGATGAAAAAGTCAATTTTATGGTTTTTTCGATGATGAACTACCAAGTGATTATTACAAAAAGTTGTTTTTCAATCTCTATAAAGAAAACAAAATGTTGAAGAAGAACTTAGGAAAGAACATGTACAAGAACAAGAAGAAATCCAACAGCAGTGATGAAGGGTGTATTTTGGAAATGTGTGAATTGAAGGAAGATTTGACTTTGATCAAGTCAAAACTCCAAATGTATGACAATGTTGTGGTTGTCTTAGTCATTTTGGTAGCATTTGTTGTTGCAAGTAGGTTGTTTGCTTAATCAGTGTTAGGATTCATGTAATATGACAGTATTTTAGTTTGTTATGTTGAATGCAATGGTTTCTTTTGGTTATACTTGTTATTAAAACATGTAAATATGATAACAAATACACTTCAAAGTAGGTAATTAACATAATATGAAAGCAATTAGACATTCATGTCATTGCTTGGTAATGCCCATCCAGGTACAAAACATGAGCAGTACATGTTTATAGTTATAGGACATAATAACCAAAGGTTAAGTTTAAGTGCACAACATATAGATACAAAAGAAGTGCATATAAATTAAGTTTAAGTTACATATCATATTGTCTAATTCCACAACATAGTGATACAAAAGAAGTGGAATTCAGTTTGTGTTCAATCCAAACTGTGAGGATTTGTCTTTGAGTTGCCAGTGCTTGGGTGATCCTTTGCAAGCCTTTTTTAAGGATTCTTTCACTCCTTCCTCTCTGCCTTGGAATGACAAAGTTTCTCCTTGCTCTTGGTTCTGGTTCTTTTGGTACTGGTTCATTGACAGGCACAGCTTGGTTATCAACTGCAATTCCATCACTTGCTGCTGTTTGTGAGCTTTGAGTAGGTGTAGTTTGCACTGTCTGACTTTCTTGAATTTCAGAATCATGCATGGTCTCCTCTTGTGTATTTTCAATAGAATCAGACTCATTTCCATGAATACCAAACCATGATCCCAACCTTCCTAATCTAGGACCTCTTCCCCTACCTCTTCCACTGATACTCAAGCCCCTATTAGCAACATTTTCCTTAAAAGTTACCTTTTTCTTAGTTTTAGAAGCATTGACAGTTGAACTAGAACCACCCAACTCATATTGACTAGAACCTAAGTGTTCCTCAACTGGAGATATTGGAACAGATTGTGGAACTAAGGGTTCAGTTTGATCATCAACGGATTCAGAAGGTATTGGGTTTTTCCTTGGTCTACCTTTTTTAGCAGGGGGTTTTGGTGGTAGCAACATGGTTCTTGCAACCAGACATGTTATGACCCTTTTAAAAACAATTAGAACAAGTCATTTGAATCCCAGACCTAGAAATCTTATTTGGGTATTTAGTTTCATGAGAAGCTCTTATTCTTTTTTTCATTGGCCTTCCAGGCATCTTTTTGGGTTTAGGAGGCAATACCTTAGACATTTCACTACAGTCTGGCCAAAAGTTCATTCCACTAACAGGTGTTAAGTACTGATGGTATGCATCATGAAACATTCTTTTCCTAAAACAATCAGGAACATACTCTTCTACCCTTCTGTTTAATTTGAAAATAACTGCAATTGCATGACTACAAGGCAAACCTGGTAGCTTCCACATCCTGCAGCTACAAGTCCTATGTTGTTCATCAATGCTATAAGCCTGTGATCCATTTCTCACTTCAAACAGATTTCCTCCAGCTGGTATTGCATGCCAAAACCTTAAAAATTAAATTTGTAATTAGTTTAAGCACAAAAACTGAAATTATAAACTTCATATAAATGTATTAAGTCATACCTTTGTTGATCTTTGATGAGTTCCAACCTTTTCTGTATGTTTGGACAAATATCATATGTCAATTTATCCACCATTCTCCTCGTTGTATTCATTCTCTCCATGACAATAACCCTCATTGCTTCAAGCATTGTAATCAGTGGCTTGTTTCTAACTCTTACAAGAACATCATTAAAACACTCGCTAAATCCATTCTCCACAGCTTCACAATTGGTACCAATATGAAAATAGGCTCTAGACCAAGTCTTCGGATCTTTATTTAGCAGATATTGATAAGCATTTGGATTAGCCCTCTTGATCTTGTCCATTATCTTGTTGAACAGTCCTGGATAAGTTGCTTTAGAAGCATCCTAGAAGAGATTTCTAAATTTCACCCCACTATAGTGTTTTCTAAAACCCTCATAGACGTGCCTCGCACATTGTCTATGTTCAGCATGGGGCATTTCATCCTTAACAGCTTTTACTAATCCCTACAATTTACATGAAATATAAGTATTAGATCCTTGGCATTTATAAAACAATTAAACCTATTAAACTGTTAAACAATTACATGAAAGATAAGCATTACCTTGTGTTGGTCTGACATAAGTGTTAACCCATTTCCAGTAGGCAACTCAAGATCTTCTCCTAGCAATTCCAAGAACCATGACCAGTTATCCTTATTCTCTACATTGACCACAGCCCATGCTACGGGGAAGATGTGGTTGTTTCCGTCCCTTCCAATTGCCGTCAGTATTTCACCAACATTAGGCTTTTTAAGGAAACATCCATCCAAAGCAATAACCCTTCTACACCCTTTCTTCCATCCCTCTTTCAGTCCATTAAAGCAAACATAAAATCTATCAAAATAGGTTTGGTCATCTGGATTCACTGTAACCCCAACTCTAACAGTTGAACCGGCATTTGATTCTAGTATTGCCTTAGCATATGACCTAATGTAACCATAGTGATCTAGCATTGTATTTTCCCCTTCATTTAATGCCCATCTTTTAGCCCTTCTACACTGACAAGGACTAACTATGCACTTGTACTTTTTCATCACCATATCAGCAATTTCATGCAACTTAATATCTGGATTCATCCTAATCTTATTGCCAAAATGTTTACCTATCCACTTGTAATTAACTAAAGTTCCAAACTTAAAATCCCTAGTACAAGTATGCTCATCATTTAGAGAAAAAACCTGAAAAGAATTTTCCGTTGTCATTTGCTTCCCATAACACCTCCATGGGCATTCAGCTCCTTCATCTTGCCTTTCTGATGGATACCTTTTCCACTTACTCAGTTTCCCCTTTTTAGGATCCTTGATCCTCTCAGGCCGTTGACCGCATCGAGCAATTATTTGAGTTTTTGAACTCCTATAACACCATATTGAATATCCATTTGCTAAACCATAGTAAGTCAAGCATTCTTTGAATTGAGCAGCATCTACAAACTTTTCTCCAACCTGAAACAAAACAACGTCATGTTACTTAACAATTACTAGAGTCACTGCTTATTATTAAGGATGAGTCAGTAGGCATTACCTTTGGTTTCTTCATTTTCCAGTGTGTATCCTGATCATGAGTAGGATACTTCTCCACTCTAGTCTCCACCAATTTGAAAGGATCTGTTAATTCTGCATCATCGTCACACTCTCTCATCTTCCTCACCAAGTCATCCATGAATTCCTCATGTTCTAAGATTGTTTCACTTTCACCCAAACCATATAGTGTTTTAGGTCTTGAACTTCCCTCTCCACCTTCCTTATCAGAACATGGCTTCTGCTTGGATACCTTGGGTGCCCTCTTTGCCTCAGAATTTCTTTTCCTAAGTTGAATCAATTCATCCTCACCTCTGATAAGTATCTAGACAGATCTGTCTGAGTATTCACTCTCACTATCACTATACAACATTGAGTAGTCAGGGATTTGATCCCTTTCAACTTCACTATCACTAGAGTCAGAATCCATAACATTTGGATTGTCATTTTCTTCAATTACAATACCCTTATTCCTACCCATTGCTTTTCTAGCCGGTACTGGCCTTTCTTCTTCAATCATCAAACCCTTACCCTTGTCTACCACCTTGTTGACTATGTTATCCTCTTCAATCATCTTACCCTTACCATTGTCAGCTTGACTTGGTGCACCAGTTTGATCATCAACAGATTCAAATGATGCACCAGTGTCACCATAATCAAACTCATCCACATCTAAGGTTGCATCAGGTGCATTAGACTGTTTATAACCAAATTCAACATTTGTACCACTACCACATGCACCAGTGTCATTTTTCTTTGGTGTTAGACTATCCCATACTTTTTTACTAACAGTTCTAGGCTTAGGTGGTGTTTTTAGGTGTTGTGCTTCTTCCTCAGCCCATGATACTAATTCCTCATAAGACATGTTCCCAGCATCCTTCTTTCTATTTTCATGTATCCTAAGTTTACAAATTGCCTCATCCCCAGATTCATCAAAGCAGAAATTTTTAAAGTAATACTCAGCCAAATTTTGGGGAATGTGAGCTAAATACATTTGAATTATTCCATAAGCATCAGCAAATTCATACATAGCCTCCAAATCAGAATCACATTCAACTATTTTCAAACCTACATCTAACTGACATTCAGGTAACTTAAAGAACATGGCATAAAACCTTTGTTCTAACTTTTCTTTCAAAAATTCACACAAACCATCATAGTCATATTTCTTATCCTTAGTAACCCTTAACTCATAAACTACACCATTTTCATACCTTAATGGAGCGAACATGAAGATACCATCATAATGTACATCAAACAATAGCGCATTTAAACCTGAAGGTGCCATCTCCTGTTAACATAAAAGTAATATTATCAATCGAAACCCTAAATTACTATGCATATGATAACAATAAAAACAAAAAAAATAGTAGCAGACAAGAAGAATAATATAAATGATACCTTTTGCACACTTCAATTGCATAAAATAACCAGAGAATGACCCTCAATTTTGTATTTTAAAAATTAGGGTTTAGACAGATCTGGGTGGTGGTGGGACTGTGTGTTTCTTGGATCGGGGTGTGTGGGGGAAGTGTGTTTTATAAAGAGAAACACACAAGTGGTATTATTAAATATATTAATTCATTTATTTATTAAACGAAAGTAATAAAAAAAAACAGATATATCTGGCTAAGGATGCATCCGGTTACACGCTACATACAATGGCACGATTTCAAAAGTTCAGCGACACAATGACAAAAAAATAGTAGCAGTGTCAAGTTTAGTATATTTTTAGGTAATTAACCCTAAATATTTATGTTACTTGTCTAATTTCCTTAAAATAGTATAAGTATACTATGATGTGTTATGGGTCGATATGATATTTTGAGGTTGGACGTCAACCATCACACCACTAAAATGTTAAGAGTAATTGTACAACGCATCTAAACTCTATGCATCAAGCGTGAAGACTGTTTTGGAAACGAATGATTAAAATGGGACATTAACTGGACTAGGTCGTGTGCGGACGTCGTTACATTTGCTTCTGTAATTGAGATTTGGTTGCAAATGACTTGCTTACACAAACATCGAAAACAGATGCACAACATCTGTAGACAATCTCGAACTACGTGCGAACAATGAGTTTAGCTCTTGCTTGTCCTTCATTAATTTGGAATTGATCACCCAAACCAAAATGAGTCATCAACAACCAAACAATGGTAATGAGTTCACCACCTTTACTCACTTGTGCTGCTTGAGTATTTGCTCGTGAATGACTTGCCCCATAGCACAACAACTCCACCCACACCTTGCTTAAAATCAACCATTTATCCAAATTTTTTTCTTTTTCAATTTTCATCAACTCTTTGGCCAAAATGCAACCATCAAATAGCAAAGATTTGCTTCGGTCACCCTTTACTGTCACTGGTGGCACTTCAGTCGAGACATTTAGAATATCCTTACAAGCATTTATCTGCTTCAAATCCATTCCTCGAGTCCGTTCTTCAAGGAGGGTTATATCTCCAATTTTGCTTTGTTCTCCACCTTTTCCATCCTCAAAAAACCTTGTGGCCTCGGCACAAGTATCCCTGAATCGTATTTGTCCAATACCTGCTACTGCGGACATCATGCTTGGCTGCATAATGAGAAGGTATAACATGTAATCTGATAAACTTTTTGCAATCTTAGGTATATCCTCATCGACTTTGATTTTCTGAGGCTTATCCTTATCCTCATCTTTTATTTTCTGCATGAGCTTAATGTAATCGTAGAGTTCAGAGTTGTGGCATAGCTCTGTAGCGATATGCCATAGAATGAGACTTTGATCATAGTCAACATCTACGACATACTTAAGTAAGCTACTCCAACCTTCTTCGACACGAAGTACCCAGTCACCTCGTGCTGAACTTATCTCCTTTGCAGTTTCCAAGTCATCTGCGAGTTCTGATTTTGATTTTAGCTCTAAAAAGATAAATTCTTTGAGTTTGTCAGTGCACTCTTTGGGATCCACATAAACTATGCCATCAATAAAATCAGTAAGACCCAAGGTTTTGCAAACGAATTTCCATGGCTCTGGAAGTGGGTACAAGCAGTAATAGATCAGATTGTAAGTTGAAATGGTTTCAGACCACCTTCGTTTTAGAAAACGCAATGACATGGTTTCAGACCACCTTCGTTTTAGAAAACGCAATGACAATGTTTGAGGTGACTTGGAACCATTATTTTTCTTTTGTGGAGTATCTTTTGTGTCCCATAACCTGCCCTCGGTCCTGAGTCTGAGCAATGCAGTGATGATTGTTGTCCATGGAGACTTGACCGGCTCATCATCAGGTGATTCGCGAAGAGATATGATGGTCCAGTCAGAAAACAAGAGCATGATTAGTGCGGTCATATCCAAAACCAATGCACCGAAGAGCAAACCATATGTAATGGTAACATCAGCGTCGCTAAAATTTGTTTTGTCTTTGAATATGAATAATATGATTGCTGCACAAACCGTCGCTAGAGAGAAAAACCTGCTTATGGCTCCAAATATATGAAACACCACGGGAAGCTTAGTAAAGAGAACTTCATAGATGAAGTTTAACTCAACCTCGACTACTTTGAAAGCATCTTTCGCGGTTCGGTTTAAGAAAAAATCCCGACTCTGATTCCGTTCCCTACGACTGAAAATCATATCAACAACAAGCCCTTTGAATGTCTTAAAGAACTGATAACCATACTGCACCACTTCCAACTCTGTCAAGTTCCCTTTTTTAGCCTTGTTGGCTGATTTGGCTGCTCTATCTGGCTCCGGAACCATCTGGATTCTAGTCGGTAGATTTGCTTCCTTTTTAGAAATGTATTCATCCATGATTTTTGCGTAGTTTGGTCCTGGATCAGCTTGTGTAAGCATTGAATCTTTGAATCTATCGGCACTGGCAAGATAAAGCGAACGTGTTCTCTCACTATATTTCATGATACCTGTCATGAACATTAACATTGTGGGAATCCAAAGGCGATTATGTGGCAATGATTGAACAAATACATAAACTGCAGCTATACACTGGAAAACAAGACCAAGAAGATGTCGGAGCCACAACTCATTGTCTTCCAATGCAAAAGCTGTAATGGTGTCGGGACCACCGAGGTGCACCAAAAGAAACGGTGCCCAAAAGGCAAGAAGGTCCTCATTTTCCACAGGAATCCTATCGCCTTTTTTGACAGAGAGGTCATTGGTGTTGCCCATGCTGTTTGAGATGAGCCCAACAGCAAAGTTAGCCGTTTGGTCTGCTAGCAAGTATGCAGACCACAATGGCGTGATAATCCAAATTCTGTTTGTTCGTTTTCTCAATGGAGCAGCGAAAATGAGAAACGTCTGTAACAAAAGACTCAAGACGATGAAGCATCGGAGATCCCATGTATCCCATAACTGTTTCCATTTTGGAGGGATCGGAATTTCCACCATCATTCTCCCCATTTTGTCTTTGGTGTAGGTTCAAAATTGTCTGTACAAGATACAAAAGTGCTATTCTAATCAGTTTTTTGACCATCATCAACTCATAATGAATACTGTAAATAATCTTGTCGTATTTTAAAACATTAGTTCCATGTATTGTCAGGTGCATTGTTGTATCTGGCTTTTACACTTGCAAGTTATGAAAGAATGTACACGTAAATAATATATGTCCGGAATGCGACTCGTGCCTTTGGAGACGCACACGATAGTGTTTGGATTCAATAAATATAATTAATTAATTTATATTAATTAATTTATATTAATTGTGTAAATAATAAGATAACGGTCGTTAATTAATTAGTTACTTAACGGAATTTATTTAATGGTCGTTAAATGTTAACATAAAGGACTTAATGTTAAATAATGAGAAAAGGGAAGTTTTGGCTTGGGTTGTGGGCTTGTGTTTGGGGCCGGTTATACCTCAACAAGAGGAGGTGGGAATTTGTTTCCTTATAACAAATTCCTTATGCCTATATAAACAAATCAAGGCTCATTGTTTTGATATATCTTTTGGTGAAACCCTAAAAGCAAAACTTCTTTTCTCTTCCCCTTCTCTCGTATTGAGTCAATCGACTACACCCAACCAAGTGGGAAAACCGATTTGATTAATCAACTTAAAGTAAGTTGTTTTGCTTATTGTTTATAAAAGAACTAGCATTCTAATTGAATCGCTATAAATCTTGAGTTAATTACAAAGATCGTCCTTGTGGTTATGTTCAAATTGCATGTTTCGTCCTATTGCCTCAATAATTACACCAGACGTCCATGTAGTTGTCAAAAAGGAGTTGACCAACCTTTTGACCCTAACACCATTCATTTTTTTGTTAACTGCAAGGGCATTATCATCCTTTTACGTCCAAATAAACTACAAGGACCATTTATGTAAACAAAAATCATAACTTTTTATTAATTAATAAAAAAGAAAAAATAAATTTATTAGGTAAAAACAATTCTTCTTGTGGTTACAAATAAATTAAACCGACCCGAGTGAGTGACTCACTCTCCTCTTTATTCTCCGATCACACCACAGAAAGAAAAATGTCATCATGGTTCACTCGATCCATCGCCAACACTCTTCATCTCAAAAACAACGATGACGTCACATATGACGTCACCTCTCAACAAATTGAACAATCAGATGACGAAGAAGAATCACAAGAATCACATTTACCATTAACATCAGGCCGTGGTGTCAAAGAAGACTTATCAGAATTTACCAAAACTCTAACTCGTCAATTTTGGGGCGTCGCTTCCTTCCTCGCTCCTCCTCCAAAACAACCGACCCTCGGAAAATCAATCTGAACCGTCGCTTCCTTCCTCGCTCCTTTACCCGATGATCACGACCATGACGATCAAGATTTGTTTCTATGTGTGGTGTTTGATTTTGTTTTAAGATTTTGTCTTTTCATGATGTTTTGATTAATGGGTGTTTGTTAAAATTTGATTTTGTATTATGGTTTGTGATGCTCTGAGGTAATTTAAAGTGGGTTGGTTGAATTTTGTATTTCTCAGCTTTCTCATGATGGTAATTGAAGAGACAAGTTTCGACGAAGGGGTGTAGAGTTAGATGAGGAGGGAGATGCTTTTGGTTATAATGAGTGTGATTCTGGTGCTGCTTCTGATGATTTTGATTTGCTTGAGTTGGGTGAAACTGGTGAGGAGTTTTGTCAAATTGGGGATCAAACTTACAGCATTCCGTTTGAGTTGTATCATCTTTCGGTGTTAGAGGATATTTTGTGTATGGATTTCTGGAACAATGTCCTTTCATTTACAGTGTATATTTAAGCACTTGAAGATGTCCTTTCACGTTTGAGTGGCCTGGTGGGTTTGAACGGAGCTCGATTTAGTGCTCGTCATGGTTGTGGCAGTCGTCGGAGATGATGGTGTTAATGGTTATGGTTGCCGCCGGAGAGGTTGTCAGGTGGTGGCGGCGGCGGCAGAGATGGGGCAGGATGGTAAGAAGTTGTGGTTTCATATTTGCCCCAAATGGAATATCTATTATGTGATCATCGATTGCTGAGGAAGATGTGAAAACCAAAAATTTGCTTTATGAAGATGAAGATGATTATTGTCAAGGTGGCCAATGGTGGAGGGAGTGGTGGATGGTGGTGGGAGTGGGGGGATGAGGATGAAGATAAAGATGTTAAAAATTCTGGAAAAAAGAAAAAAATATTACATAAATGGTCCATGTGGTTTATTTGGACGTGAAAGGACGAAAATTCCCTTGAAGTTAACGAAAATTTAGATGGTGTTAAGGTCAAAGGGTTGGTCAACTCCTTTTTGACAACCACAGGGACGTCTGGTGTAATTATCGAGGAAATAGGACGAAACATGCAATTTGGGCATAACCACAAAGACGATCTTTGTAATTAACTCTCAAATCTTTTATCCATCATGTAAATGTAGCACTTCTATCATTCCATTTCTCAATACATAAATTTAAAAATTATACTCCGTAATTCGGTTTTAGTAACATTTTATAAAACGTGTGTCAATTTGTTCTAAGTTTCTACAGACGTGTATATACAAGAATTGTGGGTTATGGTTGCAACAACGAAAAAATTCATTACACACTAGCATCCGTCCATATAAAAAGAAATATTTTATTGTTTTCTTCATAAGGTGACCATGTGAAGCAGTTGTGTCATTTCATTGAGCATTTGTAATCGCTTTGTAACGTACATGATGGTTATATGAACTCTATATTAGTACGGAGTAGTATTATTCTAAAAAATTTAAATCTATTTAGTGTTGTTTTATTATAGTAAGCATGTCAAGGTTGCATTGATACTTGTATGGAGTTTCTTGCTTACTCTTAACATTTCTGAGTTTGAAAATAATCATTTACATGTTCTAAACAAACTTATTAGATAACCTGAATAATTATTGTTAAAAGAATTCACATGTGTAGTCGTGCATTTAAAAACAAGCATAGAGCATACCTAGTATTTGTTGGAATATTCAGAAGTCAATACCATTTTTAATCCAATAAGATTGAGTTCCGTTTGACAAAAGAGTGTGTTTCGTTTGAAAAGCAACTTCTTATCATCACTTTTATTCTTTTTTTTCGTGGTTTATTCATGGTTAAATCAAGCTTATTTGTAAAGCTTATTTTTTTGGTTGGTTTTTTGTGTACAAGATGTGAAACGGAAAGAAGAAAAAAAAGTGCAAACAAGGTGTATTTGATATTTTGTGTGACCCTAACTAAAGCACACAAAACTAGTGGCGAACCGAACGAGTAAAACTTTTTTGAGTGAGACCGTCGAGTGACTTTCATCAAGGACCGAACGAGTGCATTCTCTTGGAGCCGAACGAGTGAAAGCACTTAGGACCGAATGAGCAACACCACTTGAGAACCGATCGAGTAACATTTCAAAGACCACCGAACGAGCTACAATAACAAAGAACCGAACGAGTACCCTGCCACTAGAGCCGAACGAGCTACAATAACAAGGCAACCGAACGAAGTTTAAATTCAAAGCATCGATCTAGTATTTGTCTTACAAGAACCGAACTAGTAAAGCTAGTAGGAACCGAACAAGAACAACAACTTAAACGTTTTAACAAATTTTTCGGTTTTTTGGTTTCGATGTCGGTAAACGACGGGACTTAAGATTTATATCATCGTGTTCGTGACATCGTTTCGATCAACGTGGTATATTTGGATTTTACCGACGATAACCGTACCGGTTCAAAAGATCAAATCCATAATCGTGAAAAATTTTTCTACTTTGAAAACAAAGAAGAAAACGTGTTATGGAGGGAAACGTTTTTTTTTATTAATCAAAAGTGGAATTTTGCAATTTTAGTCCCTGGACTTTAAGGTAGATTCACCACTCATCCTTTGTTGTTTTATAACCCTTATTGTTGAAACTTCTTTTAACCGTTAGTCATCACAAGTTATAATTCAGCTCGTTAATCATTTTTCGCCAACAAAAGCTCAACAAATCGTTCATGAAAGTTCAAGTTCTTCGACAACAACAACGATTTCACCAACAACAATCTTTTATTCACGGTTTTTTCTTGATTTAGTAAAATCCCGTAAAAGTCGATTCTTTTTACGGTTTAAGTCATAGAATTGTAAAATCCCGTGAACGTTAATTGATTTCAACAACACAACAAACATGATACATAACACTACAAACGATCCGAATAAGATTCACTACAACGTCAAACGGCTAAAGATTCGGATTACGATGACAAGTGATCACGGAGTCAATTCGGTATCCCTTATTTGAGATTGAAGTTGGATTTTACGAAGGCGTCTACTTATTTCATCATCGAGACTTCCTTCTATTTTTCTACCCCTTTTCTTCAAACCCAATCTATCGATTGATGACTTGCTTGAACGTACAACGGTTATGATTGAGACTTGAATTATCTAGTTACCAGCAGTCAGGGGTGGTTGGTTGCAGACCTGGATAACTATCACTTAAAGGAGTTACATTGTAGTACTCAGTGTCACACGCAGAAGACGATGTGGATAATTTCAAGAGGTGTTGTACTTCTTATACTTTTCTGGTTGGGGTATAAGGTACTTATAGATTTGCTTCTTGCACCGTCTTCAATCAACAGCAGTGCAAGATTAAGTAACAAATTTGGAGGATTCTACTTCATTTTCAAGTTTGGTATATCGGGTTTACTTCACCAAGTGATCACAACAATAGCCGACAGAATACGAGGTTGGTAAGTTAGCCAGAGAGTTTAAAGGTTGAGATGTAATCAGCAATTCTCACGGGATTCCAAGACAATGGTACTTCACAGTCTAAGCAAAATTCTCAAAGTTCTACAACGACATTCATATACAAGACCTTGATTATACCAATTTTCTTGATTCTTGGCTTCATCTCCCTAACGGTTTCCTGAAGACAAGAGGGTAAACTTCGTTTGGGATTCAAGATTTGTGTTTTAAAACAAATAACTTCTCGAGTATAAGGGCGTAACACAACAATGATGCTTCCGAGAGTTTGCAACCATCATGGGGGAAAATATGTACATCCGGGACTTAGTTGACTTTGATGTTACCATGTCAACTTCCAGGGGAAGTAGTGTATACTACTTTACTTAGCATGGTTTATGAAGTATACTGCATACATGAGAAGAATTGATGCTGATTTCTCGCATGCACCCCCGAACGAATATTTACCAAGCCCTAATGACAAGAAGCAGTGGTTTGGTGGGTTTTGACTTCCTACAAAATTCCGATGTGCACGTCTATACAAGTAGAAGATTGTTCAAGCAAACAAAGTTTCATAATCTGCTTAAAGAATAGGATGTTGGTTTGGGGGACAGCTGATTCAGAAACTATTCGCCAAAAAGAGTTCCTATGAAGAAAGTTTTTCAAGACATTAAATCTGCATGAATTGGGGGGAAAGTTAATCCAGTTCATCATACACAAGTGTTTCCTAGTACAAGTAAAGACAATGAAGATCCAAGCTGGAGTACAAGTTTCAAGACCAGAGAACTTAGAAGACATCTTCAGCTTTGAAGCGCCTTGAAAGACATTATTTAAGTTGTATTTTGTACAAGAAAAATAGAACAATGTAAGTAATTTCATATGTCCACATATTGGGGGAAGATTGTTAGCCTTAAAAATGGTGACATATCAGAATTACATTAGTTTTCATTAGGCAAAGAACTACAGGACTAGAACTGTTAAGTTTAGTATAGTGTCCCTTTCTTGACCTATATATACCCCCATCCCTCCATACTTCATGGAGGGTTGAGGATTTCATGTTTGTAAAAAGAGTGTGTGTTCTTTGTTCTCCTCTAGACACACACCTCTTCCATCTTTTCCCTTTCTCTCTTATAATATGGCCCTAAACATGTTGTTGCAAATCCTCCCCCGACTCCGGATTCTTTCTTGTGTAGACTAGTGAATTTCTTATTTTAACAAGATGTATAGAAAAATAAGTGATACCATAATAGTTACTTAGTTGAGTAATAGTATTATAAAATAATGATACGAAGATGTATGCATGCTTCTTCGTACATATTTGTCACGACAAATAAAATACCCCTTTTTAAATAAGTTATTGCCATCCAATTTGTAAGAACACTTGCAGATGCTTTTTACTATGCGTGAGACGTGTGTAGATCGTAATCCCAAGGTGATTATACACTTTTTCGTGAGACGTTAGTGTTACATAATCACAGTTCTTGATTGGACGACTTAATCAGTTTAAGGTAATGACCTCTCTAATGTGAGGTAAAAGATGGGAATTGAAAACATGCATACTATATATTATTGTAATAAAGTAAGTCCCATATGGTTCTAGGAATTGCACCGGCGGCAATTATTGATCGTCAATTACCTTTTGAATACACCATCACTAGCAGATCAACTGATGTGGTGGTGGTATGGCAAGTAGGGTCCTAGCCTGTAGAAAATTAATTGTTTATTTGATTAAACTTGGGTAGTTAATTTTCTTCAAGGAGTATTATCGAAAATACTAATTCTTGAACTTTAACTATGTTTTGTAGATGGCATTACCTGTTCAAAACATAAACCATTCGGCTTTCAGGTCGATGTTTGAAAGAGAAAAACTTTCTGGAACTAATTTCAATGACTGGCTTCGTCGACTTAAGTTAGTCTTGAGAGTCGAAAAGAAGATGTTTGTCATTGAACAGCCTATACCCCTTGCTCCTAGCAGCGTAATTCTGAAGGCAAATGGCTTAAGAGTGGAATGCTTTATATGATGCTTATAATGAGGTGGCTTGTCTTATGCTTGGGAGTATGACCCTTGAACTTCATAGACAATTTGAAAATTATTCACCTTATGATATGCTTCAGGAGCTTAAATCTATGTTTGAGAAACAAGCTAGAGTTGAGAGGTTTGACCTAATTCAAACTTTCCATGCTTGCAAACATGAGGAGGGTAAACCAGTTGGTGCATATGTGCTTAAGATGAAAGACTATGTGGAGCAACTGGAACGTCTTGGTTATGTGCTCCCACAGGATCTTAGTGTTGGTTTAATCTTGAATGGCCTCACTAGTGATTTTACTGGATTTGTAAGAAATTACAATATGCATAACATGGGGAAGACAATTGGTGAACTACATGCTATGCTCATTGAGTATGAAAAAGGTTTACCTAAAAAGGCTGAAACACCACAAGTAATGATGATTAAAGGTGGTAAAATCCAGAAAGCCAATAAGAAATTCGCTTCAAAGCTAAGGTAAGGGTCAAACTAATTGCAAAGGAAAGGATAAACACGTTAACTATAAGCCTAAAAACCCACTAAACGTAGCTGATAAAGACGCACCTCCAGCTAAGGATGCCACCTGCAACCACTACAAGGAGGTGGGTCATTAGAAGAGGAATTGTCCTGTATTTCTTGCTGAGTTGTTAAAGAAAAAGAAGCAAGTTGGCACTGCCAGTTCTTCAGGTATCTTCATAATAGAATTATTTGATTTCCCTAATAAATCCTGGGTGTATGACACTGGTTGTGGTACTCATGTTTGTATTACAAAACAGGGGTTTAGAGAAGCAAGGAAGCTGAAACAAGGAGCACTCTATTGTACGTATGCAATGTGTTCGTTACAAGTGAAGCTATTGGAAGTTTTGACTTAGTTTTACCTAATGGCCTAGTGATTTGTTTAGACAATTGTCATTATGCACCTTCTATAACTAGATGTGTTGTTTTAGTTCACTGTTTGGTAGAAAATAGATTTGTCTAGTGTTTTATGGATTTTGGAATTTCAGTTTCTAAGAACAATGTTCATTATTTTAATGCTATTCCCAGTAATGGTATTTATGAAATTGATATGCATGATCTTGTACCAAATAATAATTCTATTTATAATGTTAGCACTAAAAGAGCCAAACGTAATTTGGACTCTACTTATCTGTGGCACTGCCGTCTTGCTCATATAAGCAAGAAACGTATTGAAAAGCTGCAACAAGAAGGGCTTTTAAGATCAACAGATGATGAGTCATTTGATCAATGCGTATCTTGTTTATCGGGCAAGATGACAAGGAAATCGTTTCCAACAATCGTCCGAAAAGGGGTTACTGATCCTCCTTGGAATAATACCAAACGATGTGTGTGATCTACTTAGACATATGTCAAGACAAGGTGCTAGCTACTTCATCACATTTACAGATGATTATAGTCGTTATGGTTATGTTTATCTTCTTAAACATAAACATGAAGTCTTTGAAACATTCAAGGTGTTTAAGAATGAAGTGGAAAATCAACTCGGAAAGACAATCAAGGCTCTTCGATCAGATCAAGGTGGCGAATACATAAGCCAAGAGTTTAAAGATTATCTTAAAGCTTGTGGAAGTGTCCAGCAGCTTTACTCCTCCATATACCACATAACACATGGGTGTCTGAAAGGAGAAATCATACTTTGTTAGATATGGTTCGATCTATGATGAATCTTACAACTCTGCCGTTATCCTTTTGGGATTATGCTCTAGAGTCTGCAACACGCATTCTCAATATGGTTTCAACCAAGAAGGTTGATAAGACTCCATATGAACTATGGTATGGAAAAGTTCCAAATCTGTCTTACTTAAAGGTCTGAGGATCTGAGGCACTTGTGAAGCGGGATACGCTTGACAAACTCCAACAAATATCTGTTAAGTGTATCTTTATAGGATACCCAAAGGAAACAATGGGTTACTATTTTTACTTCTCACCTGAAAACAAAATAGTTGTTGCGAGGTATGCTGAGTTCTTTGAGAAAAATATTATAACTCAAGAAGTCAGTGGGAGGGCCATAGATCTTGAAGAAATTCAAGATGAAGATACATCACCTTCAAGATGAAGATATTCTGATTCGTAGGTTTGAAAGGACACGTCGAGCTCCAAATTATTTAAGTCTAAATGTAAAAGCAGAGGAGCATAGTCTAGGGGATCTTAATGAACCCACTAGCTATAAAGCCGTGATATTAGATTCTGAATCTAATAAGTGGATCGATGCTATGAATGCGGAAATACAATCCATGATGGACAATATTGTATGGGTCCTGGTCGATCTTCCTCCTGCCTGTAAGACTGTTGGGAGTAAGTGGATTTTTAAGAAAAAGGACCGACATGGATGGTATTGGTACACACCTATAAAGCTCGTCTTGAAAGTAAAGGTTATTACTCAATCTTCCGGGGTGATTATGAAGAAACGTTCTCACCCGTCGCTGACATTAGAGCCTTTTAGGATTCTATACTATAGCACGCATACTATTATTATGAGATATGGCAATTAGATTATAAAAAACAGCCTTCTTAAATATGGTTATCTGGATGATGACATTTATATGGTGCAACCTGAAGGTTTTGTTGATCCTAATAATCCCAGAAATGTATGCAATATCCATGTATGTCTTAAGCAAGCATCAGAAGCTGGTATAATAGAATAAAAGATTTGATGAGGGAAATCAACAAGGTTTAGATTTGCCACATATAAAAATCATAATGAGCCATGTGTTTATCAAAAGGCTATGTGGATGTAATGTTTACATTCCTCATCTTATATGCTTGAGGACATAATCATCATGGGAAAATCAACATTTCATTTTACAAAGTGTAAAAGATTTATCATTGGAAAGTGTTTTCATATGAATGTTTGGGGGAAGACCAGCATTTATTCTTAGAATCAAAATCTATAGAGATAGGTCAAAGCGATTGATTGGACTTGTGTCAAAATGCTTACATAGATAGAGATCTTAAAGAGATATAGATTGGATAATTCCAAATCGTGGTCATATCCCCATGAAGAAAGGACTTATCTTGATTAAAACACATAAGTGCTTCTATTCCACCGTAAAGAGGTGATGCGCAGTGCTAATGTACCTTATGTTTTGGCCGTGGGTTCCATTATGTATGTTGTAAGATGCACTATACCTGATGTTGCATTCGCGCAAAATATAACAAGCCGGTTTCAAACAAGAATCTGGTGGAAAGTCATGGACTAGCTGTGAAAAATATTCTTAAGTATTTAAGAAATATTAAAGATATGTTCTTGGTTTATGGTGGAAATCCGGATGCTGGATTTGAGACTGATAGAGATGATACAAAATCTCAAACAGGATACGTTTCGTTTTGAACGGAAGCGCAGTAGACTAGAAAAGCTCCAAGTAAAGTACTACTGCAAAGCCAGCTACATAAGCTGAATTACATAGCTGCTTCAGAAGCAGAGATGGAGCGGTCTGTTTTGGATTAGAGAAGTTGATTAAGGTATTGTATTGTACCAACAAATAAACGAGGCCTATTGGGATGTTTGGCGATAATTCAGAAGGGCACTTCTTCTTTGCTTAACGAACCAGGAGTTCAGAAAGGCACCAGACACTACCATAGGAGATATCATTATGTTCGTGAGTGCATTGTACTAGGCGAAATAAGATTCTTTAAAGTTCACACAGATGACAATCTGGCTCGATCTTTTAGAAGGCTTTACCTAAAAGGAAAGCTTATCAACATGCTTGGGAGCATGGGACTTCGTTTAGCTAGTAGTTTCCATGTAGTCTGTGTTTAGTATTTGGATAAGGGATGTTTGAACAATTTACGTTTTGATAATGATACTTGGTTAGTTATATATATATATAATTAGTTTATTATATTATATATATTTATATATAATATATATATTAATATTATATATATATCTTAAAATTGTGTCTATATTTGTATGTTTAATCTGGTAAATAATAATAGTTATTATTCTAAATTAATCCGTTGTCGATTAACAATATGGGAATATTATTAAATTAAGACAATTCTGAGTGATTGGTGATATTGTAGATATTAAAGATGTGTCCACCAAACTCACATGATATTCATAAGATGAGTATTGGATTTCCCCACAACAAGGATATTACTTTATGGATCGTCGTCGTCAAGTAAACCTTATAAGTGATTTTTATTTATAAAATCCTTAGGGGGGGGGGTAATAAAAAACTTATAGATGCAAGTAGGTCTTGCATATGTGGATAAATCTTTCTTGATTCTTGTTCTAAGTTACCCCTAAAAATAGGGATAACTTAATAAGGCTATTTCAGAAGTGATTGGAAACTTGATGACTTGGCCACTTGTAGTAATATAATTTGTTCCTTCAATAGTTTGAAGGAATGATGCCATGGGCCCCTTGTAGATATTAATCAGATGTGTGTATGGCCGTTACCCGAAACTCCATGTAGATATGTCTCATGGATTTTTGGTAATCTTGGATTAGTTACATATATGGAAACAGAATCGTTAAATAATGGAATGCATTGAATCCTACTCCATTTTTAACACGGTATCGAAACAAAGGATTGTATATTTTTTTAAATCATTTGTCCGTGTTTTGAGAGTAACCCACATCGGATTTTCTGGGAGCATTGACGTGTTGCTAGACGCTTACCAATGTTATTATATAATTTATACATGTCCAAGTGGGAGCTGTTGGAATATGAACAAATATAAATTATATATGTCCGGGAATTATTCGAGCCTACGGGGACGCACACGTTAATATGTAGAACGATGTTTTATATATTAAAGTAATATATATTAGTGATTTAGCAAACAAATGATAATTACATTAGTTAGTTATTTAAATGTTAAACTAAGAGGACTAATGTGTAAAACCGAGAAAAAGAAAGGTCCGGGTTGCCCCTTTTCCTTTGGGCCGGCCGAATACCCCCTCCATAAGGAGGTGGGATTGCTTTCTTTTCCTTCAAGTTATAGAGACTATATAAAGGAATTCAAGGGTTCATTATTGATATGTGTTTTAAGAAAATAAACCCTAAATCTCTCCTCCATCTCTCCCTTAGTTTGTTTGACCGAAACCCACAAAGGGTTTTCGGTTATTGGCTTTTGGTTCGACCCAAAGAAACCACAAAGGTTTCCGGTTTAGTTGATTGTCAAGATACGGTGTTTGTTTGATAAACCACTACTAGTACTGGCATACTTCATTGTTTGCTAAGAACGTATTGTGTGTGACGAAGTAGAATGATTATTCTTTTGATCCTTGGTGGTTTCGCGTGGTATTATACACACGCGTATATTGAATACGGTGTAACGTTTATTGCTATAAGCAGTCTAACGTTTCTTACTAAAGGTATATCTTCAATCGCTTGTTAATTATAAGTTATATACGTGTTTGATCTTTTCGCTGCTTACTCGTGATATGTTTAATTGTTAATTAGATCTAAAATCCCAACATTATTTTCATATAAAAAGCATAATTTTGAAAAGCACTTTTCAAATCAACATATTTGTATCCATGCATTTAAAAACAAGCATAGAATTGGAATTTTCTCATTAAGTATACTTGCGTCAAATCTGTTTCTACCCCTACTATATTGCATCAAAGTTGTATTTAAAACTCTTTTAAGACTAGTATATGGTGTTTGGAATAGTGGTGCACCAGAAAATACTATTTTTCAGTTGAAGGTAGCTTACATCATTTTATTTTGATTTGTTACAAAATAAGCTGTTACTGTGTTTTGTATTATTAGTAGCCGAACTTCACCATTTCCTAAAAGCTTATTATACATATTTTTGTTTATGAGGTTATATTATCTACAATGTCCGGCTAAAACTTGTCACACACCGTTTTAAGAAGAATACTACTCAAGTTCGGAAGATGCTCGATAAATGAAAGTTGCCTAAATCTCTTGTGATTCACGACACTACAGGGGCTACGTGATTGTATGTATTGAAGCTCTAGCTTTTTCGGATATAATTTTATTTTTTATGCTTATCTTTAGCTAGAGTAGTTTCGTGGTATAGCTTGTCATATCCACGTGATTGCTAAGTTTTGTTGGTTGTCAAGCTGTTGCTTGAGGTGTTGCTTGAGTTTAATGTGATAGTAATTTATCGGTGATTAATATACTTTACGTACCGGGTAACCTTTTAAAAAAAAAAACTTACTTTATTCTGAAAATAGACCGACTGTGTTATGATTGTAAAACCGTGAAACTGCGCACTTTCTAAAATTTATTTGCTCCTACATGTTTTGAGATGGATGATGTTTTGGTGAATTAATACACTCGCAATATGATGGTTAAACATATAAGGTGTTAGGAAATATCACGGACAAGGAAAAAGAAAAAGAATAGCATTGCAACCACGTACATGTGAGATGGACAAAATCGATAGTGAATTTAATAACATCATCATATATAGGTCAATATGTTGATACTTTGAGAATGAAATATTGAGGACAGAAAGTACCTGAAGAAGCTAGCTACGTAGTGTCTCTTGAACAGCAGCAAAATAATTTTTATTCTTACACAAAATTTTGGAGTAATGCACCAAAGAAAGAAAGAAAGAAGCAAACTTTCAAGTACAGTATACTAGAGCTAAGAGCAGCTTGCTATATATATAGAAAAAGAAAAGAGTACCAGCGGAACAAAAGTCATTCAACATTTTTAAATCAGTTTATTAAAGAGTTGAGTCAAACATGATACATCATGTTCACCAATCACAAATTAATTAAATGTATACAACTTTTTCTTTTAATGAAAATCAAGGGCCCATTTATTTATTTCCCCTCACAAAAAACATAACATGATCAATCATGTTTGACCACAACTTGAGATAATCTTTTTCCGAACTAATTATATCTTATCTTCTCTTGTATCTAGACGTAAAGATTATTGACATGCTATGATATATATAATACAACAAAGTAATTTTACCGTACAATGGTAAAGCACTAAAGCTTAATCTTTTGTAGTAATAATGTTCATCTCTTTGCATAAAGTGCCTGCAAATCTTAATATAAGGACACAACAAACATGTAGATTTCAGTACGATTATTAAACCATAAGTCTAATTAATAAGATTTGAAACTCAAAAGTTCAATAGCATAGGATGCAGAATGCTACAAACATACTAAAGCATAAAACTAGAAAGAAAATATTCCGTGAACTAGGAGTATTTAGGAAGTTACCACTTTTGTCTTTGGTAAGCCTTCATGAGGACAATGAACCATGAATAAACATGTACGGAATTGGGCTAAAATCACATGCTGTTGCTGCTATTAGTTGTAGAGCTGATTTCCATTTCTAGCTAGGTTGAAACTTTTTAAATTTTCAAATACTACTAGATAGTAACATGTAACATGTAAGAGTGTACAGTTATTAAGCTTGGCTATCTTCATGGCTCGATGAGAAATTGCTTTGATACCATTATCAATATACACATTAGGTGAATAAAACGACGGCGTTTTGACCTTGCTACAGTAACGGGCTGCCCCATTTTGGGCCAGCCCAATTGTTTTTTTTTTTTTTTTTTTTTTTTTTTTTTTAATTTGTATGCACAAAGTAGGAGTTAAAAAAAATATTACAAAAGTTCTGATTTATTCAGATAAAAAAAATACCCGCGGAAACATCTTCGATACCTAATAACTTTAAAATAACCGATATGGTCACAAACGTACAACCCATTATATTAAAAAAAAACCCATATAGCAAAAAAAAAACAACACTTTAAACATGAGGCCCAACACATAAGCCATATAAAAAAAATTACTACAAAAACACAGTCGTTTTGACTGTGGGCCGTTTGCTACAGTAACGGGCTCCCCGATTTTGGTTTTTTTTTTTTTTTTTTTACAAATAGGAGTTAAAAAAAATATTACAAAATTCCGCTTATTCAGATAAAAAAAAATACCCGCGGAAATATGTTCGATACCTAATACTTTAAAATAACCGATAAGGTCACAAACGTCACCCATTATATTTAAAAAAAACCCATATAGCACAAAAAAAACACTTAAAACATGAGCCCAACACATAAAGCCATATAAATTATTTTTTTACAATATACACATTTGTCCGACGACGGCGTTTTGACCTGCTAAAAGTAACGGGCTGCCCCATTTTGGGCCAGCCCAATTATTTTTTTTTTTTTTAATTTATTATATATTTGTATGCACAAAGTAGGATTTAACAAAAATATTACAAACGTTCTGATTTATTCAATTAAAAAAAATACCGCGGAAACAACGTTCGATACCTAATAACTTCAAAATAACCGATATGGTCACAAACGTTCAACCCATTTATTTTAAAAACAACCCATATAGCAAAAAAAACAACACTTTAACATGAAGGCCCAACACATAAAGCCATATAAAAAAAATGTAGTACAAAAACACAGTCGTTTTGACTGTGGGCCCTTTGCTTTTTTTTTTTTTTTTTTTTTTTTAATTTGTATGCACAAAGTAGGAGTTAAAAAAAATATTACAAAAGTTCCGATTTATTCAGATAAAAAAAATACCCGCGAAAATATGTTCGATACCTAATAACTTTAAAATAACCGATATGGTCACAAACGTACAACCCATTATATTAAAAAAAAACCCATATAGCAAAAAAAAAACACTTTAAACATGAGGCCCAACACATAAGCCATATAAATTTATTTTTTTACAAATATACACATTTGTCGACAAACTAGCCTAAAATTCGCATAAAATGTGGCCCAAAGTAAAAAAAAAAATACAAAACGGTCCCTCAACTTTTAACTATTTACGATTTTCTTACAAAAAAAATCCCGTAAAAAAATTAACAAAAAAAACACGTCACGTTTTTATTGTTCACAATTTTTTTACATTCATCGGCCCACAAAAAAAGATATCGAACCGTCCCAAAAAAAGAAAATATTCGGGAAAAAATTAACCCGTCCCAACGCAAATTTTTTTCCCCCGAATCATACAAAAAAAGAAAATATTAAAAATTAGCCCCGCCATAACGCATAGCCCAAAAAAAACCCTCGAAACGTAAAAAAAAATATTATTAGGGAAAAAATTAGCCCCGCCGCAACGCGCGGGTTCTTTTGCTTGTTGTTAATATGTACCCTAAACGGTATAACTTAAGTCATGATGATAGTTATTAATTGGTATCCCACAATCAAAGGCATATAAGATAAATTAACTTCACATTTCTCTACGTGTAGGATGAGTCAATATATATTCCCCATGCTTCATTCTTTTGTTGTTAGAATAGTAGCTTCGTGTATTTTTAGAATCGCTTTAACCTAAAGAGAGAATGCTTAATATTTATATCTATACTTACCACTTATAAAGAGAATTTAAAATTCTTTTGAAAGTTGAAAAACTGCTAAAATATAAAACGTTAAAAAATTTAATGCATGCAATCTTGCTATTTTAGAGTTTAAGGTTTATAAACATATGCTAATGTTTTAAAAACGTAACATTTAAGTAATATAATTGCTCATTTAAAGCTAATGTTTTAAAAACGTAAATAACATTTAAGTAATATAATTGCTCATTAAATGACTGCATTTAATGTGTTCATGTAAGCACTAATTTCTATAATTATGGAGGCTAATTATGAAAGAAATTAATAGGCTCATTAATTTTCATTGACTATCGTTTGGGTAAATCCCATATAAATATGGACCACAATTGCATTTAAAAACATACAGAAACATAAACACTTATTCTTCTCAATATCCAGTTTCATCACATTCACACTTTTTTGCTTTCGTTTTGGTTCTCAGTTTTAGATATCATGTTATGAGTATCATCGTAAACCACTTCTAGCATGTTTTCATACTAATTTATTCATGTTTCTGTAGGTTGACACATTGGCTACGATTAAATCCTTAAAAAGGTATGCTTCCTTTTCTCTAAACTCTAATGATGAAAGTATGTTATATTTTTTTATACTGTGTATATATATATATATATGTTGGTTTCTTTGCAGCCTTGCATAGCGGGTTTCATGAAGCCTATAAACTCCACTCCCCCACCAACTCCACTAATACACCACCATTCACCTCCACCAACGAGCTCATCCATGATTGTAACCCCACCAACACCGAAACCCACCACCAACAAACCCCTCTACCACCGAATGTCGTCACTATTATAAGCCATAAAGTAAAAGGTCTAGCTGATCCACGAGTGAAAAAGCAAAAAGAAAAGAAGAAAGCAAGCGAAATTAAATGTTGTGCTATTAGAGTTTTCATGATCTTGACTTTATCAAAGATTTATATATTCATATGTAATTTTATTTTATTTTATTATTTGTGACTCGGGTTCAAATAAAGAAGGCAAAAAGAGGAAATAAATATTGTGATCTTATCTATCTATACTTCTATACTAAGGATATTGCTACAATTCTTGAATGTGAATGTGAAAAGTGAAAACTAAATGTATTTTAGGTAGGAATGAAAATTGAATTTTATTATATGAAATACAATAAATTGTAACAACATTTGAATAATAAATTCAGTCATCAATATCATTATAACATTATAATAGCCTATTTAATTTATCATTGTAACGGCCTTCAATAATTATTAAAAAGTGTAACTGTTAAAAATCATTATTATCGATAATGATTATTAAAAATGTGTAACCGCATGCACCATTTAAATCCACACAAACCATTTCATATCTCTCAACACAAATGTTATTTTACAACAAAAAATAATCTCTCAATACACCCTCACTTTCACTTCTCAACTCTTACGAGTACTTTCTGCAGATATTCTTTATATTTTTATTAGAAAAATGCTTATTTTGACCGTTATAAGAAACATTTACCACAATATCGCATATCGTTAATTATCTGCAGCTAAAAATTACCGATGTTATATGCACGGGTACTCGTCTAGTTAAATCTAAAGAAAGAACTATAAAAATTTTAACACCAAATATATGAGACTCAAAATAGGTGGAAATCTTTGATACGTCCAAAAAATTATGTACCCCAAAAGTTTTATATTTTTAATTTAGCATAAACTATCACTTTGTGTTTAGACTAATAAAAAAAATTTAATTAAAAAAAATATAACGTTATTTAATATGAATTATCTTTTTTTAAGTATTAGAGTTAATGACTTATTTTATTAATCAGTTAAAATATAACAATATATATAATTAAATTCAACAGTTTAAAAATTATGTACCCCAAAAAGTTTTATATTTAATTTAGCATAAATTATCTCTTAGAGTTTTAGACTAATCAAAAATTCTATTAATTAGTAAATATATAACGTTATTTAATAATTATATTTTTTTAGTGATGTAGACAACTACTCCCTCCGTCTCATATTAAATGTCCACTTTGATTTTTTGAAGTCTTTCTTTTTCAACTTTGACCTTATTTATTTTTGTTTGTGTTATATAATACTTGATGTAAAATATATGAATTGATTGAGTTTTAAATGTATTTTCATTTAGTATAATTTTCATCAAGTATTATATAACAAAAGAAAAGTTATTTAATGTCAAAGTTGAAAAAGAAAGACTACAAAAGTCAAAACTAGACATTTAATATGGGACGGAGGTAGTATTTTTTTTTGCCATTGTGTCGTTCAACTTTTAAATTCGTGCTATTGTGTGTATTTTGTGACCATTTTATCCTCATTTATTTCAAATTTTAAAGGCTAAAATGATCATTTTACATGCAGAAATAGTCGCAGAATACACACAATAGCACGAATTCAAAAGTTAAGCGACACAATGACAAAAAAATAGTTGTCTACATACAATGACAAAAAATGACAAGTATAATACATTTTTAAGCAATTAACCCAAAGTTTTATTAATTAATCAAAATATAACGTTGTTTAATATTAGTTATATTTTTTAAGTATTAGAGTTGATGGTATTTTATTAGTCAATGAAAGTAAATATGTGCCTCATTCAGTAATGTTTAGTGTTTTCACTTTGTTCTTTTAGCATCCATAAATACACCTGATCTGTTGCAAACACTACCAAGAGGTGACTCTTATTCAACCCTCACAAATGCGTGTCACGACGGACAAAAAACAACTAGCCATCAACGTGAGCGTCCTATCAACATCATGCAACTATCTATTGGCTAATTCATAATATCTAATGGTTTTTTGGCGGTTTTTATAGGAACCATACAGGGAAAAATCAGATTGTTTAATACAATTTTGACCCATTTGAGATAAAACACTGGCGGTTTTTACACAGCTTTGGAATCCTAATGAAAACAGTTTAAGCATGACCGAAAGACGAAAACCGGATTCATTAGACTAAATTATCAAAAAGGTAAAAAGGGGTATATTTGTATTAGTTGTTTTTACAGTTAGCTGTCATACCGCGGAGTTGTGCAGACACTATACCAAAGACTTTGGATCCAAGTGCAGAATTGGTCGTTTTCGCAACATTTCTGAACCTTTGGGCACTTGGAAAGGTACAATCAAATAATCAATAATTAGTTATTCTCAAACACGACAAACTGATTTTTAATGCAACTCTAAAGTGCAATGCCAAACACCCCTTTATATTTACTTGGTGAATAAATGTTTGACATTACATAGAATTATATAGTTTGTAGCAGTAGCATGTTATTAAGTCTGATTAAGTGTAAAAATCCAACAAAAATGTAAACCATTATTGATATTTTTTCCTTTATCATGTTAACTTTAATTTAAAAGGGAATAAACTTCAGCATATATTTCATTACTGCAAAGTATTACAACATTGATTTGTGATATTATGTGTCTTTACGAGATTTCTGAATTGTAGAAGCATTGGGGGCCCAACAAAAGGTTCTAAACGAGATCTTATATTTGACTTCAAACAGTTCGACATGTTGAAGATTGATCTAGCCTCTTTCAGTGAGGACTATGGTGATGCTATGAATTTAGAATTCTAGAAGGATTTTCACCAAAAAAGAGTTCAAGTTATAGATAAATGTGGTGTTGATCTCATTGCTTTTGAAACATCGCCAAATAAGCTAAAAGCACACGTAAGTCAAAATCTTAAATCATTTTAGTAATTTATATTCTTCCCCAGTAAGCTTTAAAAAACATTAACATACTCAAATGGTCAATTTTAACCCATTTACTAATCACTGAATACTAGAGAAAGTTTTATGTTCGAGTGTTTTATCTCAAATGGGTCAAAATTGCATTCAATTTCCTAAATTTGTTATATTCTATAATGAATAGGCTTTTGTTGAGCTTCTTGAAGAAGGCATAAATATTCCAGCATGGTTGGCATTTAACTCCGAAGATGGTGTAAATGTGGTCAGTGATGATTCCTTAGCCGAAATGCCGATTGTGCTGACGTTGCTGATTCTTACAAGAAAGTTAAGTGGGTTAGTAGTACTGTTTTGGGTCAATCAGAACATATCCATGAAAATAATTATTTGTTTTGGCCCTTCCATTTTGATCCTTCTAATTTTCCCATTCTAATTTTCCTATCTCGATTCAGGTTGGCCTTCATGTTGAGCATGGGTACTTCAGAAGGTTAGCTTGATTTGGTGCTAATATGAGTCCAATTGTCTGGAACAAAATTTTATTATAAACGAGACCAGATGTGACTACGGGAACAAAAAAATTATTATTGACGAGACCAGGCGTGATTCATACAAGCAATTTCATCCGTCGAGTACGCTCAAAATTCTCTTTTAACCAACTCCGGCGGAGAAAGGTAAGTTATCTTGACTTTTAATGTAGTTTTTGGAACCACAGGCTGTAGCTACAGTATACATTAGCGTTTAAACACATTACATAGTTATGATGAAACAGTATGATTTTTCTCAAAGACCAAGCCCGGTGCAATGCACGGGTTCGGCATGCCTCGTATTTATTTATTATGCAGTTATCCATATGTTTCAAATATTATGACTCAATAATGATTGTAGTTAATACATTGATGAGTAGAGATCCAGTGAAAAGTAAATTAAAATAAGAAGTTGTGAGAAGTGACTAAAACCACACATTTGAGATGCAACGACTTGCATTGGATGCATTTCTATTAATTTAGATACACCTTTTTGAGTTTCGAAAGTTAATTTAATGTGTAGATTGTGCAAATTGATTTTCATGATTTCAACACATGTAGAGGAACTAAGAAGAAAAGAAAGCATGAAATGCATCTAATATACGTATATGCATCTAATTAAAAGCTCCAAAACACATTATGATGCATTATAATGCATTTAAGATTATAAAGATGCATCTAATTTAAGTCGGTGCATCTCGGATATGCGGTTATAGTTACTTCTTATCTTTCTTATTTTAAGAAAACTTCTCATTTGATCATAACTCATACATTGATGATTAGAGGCTTATATATAGAGACTTATATATATTGTAACGGTATCACTCTCAATGAAAGACATGTCTTGATTCTATTTACTTCTTTTTCTATAAATCTTTTATATGTGTTGCTATTAGGTCGTTGTTTCACAACACGTTATCAACACGAAAGTCTCTGAATCTTTGGTCTTGACCGAATATGGATATATGACGTACACATGATAGATGTGTAAAACTGGCTTCTGCTCTGTCGACTTTAGAGGTTGACTACGGAAAAGTTTGTAAGTTTTCCAAGCTTTATAGCCTAATAAATAAAATCCTTTTATGCTTTTGATATTAGATGATTAGGTGTTTGCTACAACCACTTAGAAAAGGTTATTTTGTATGTCTTCTATCGACAACTGTATTTTAAACTTGACTAGCTATATATGTGAGTTCAACTCGCAATAGTAGGAGATGTCACCATATTATACGTGTGCAAATAAAAAATAATAAACCATAACAAATATGATCAAAATTTGTTTGTCAAAAGTAATTTAAGTTTATCCGTTTTTTCCCATTGGTACTCAAAAATTGTTAATACTAAAGTAATTTTCCCTATAATCCACGTCATATCCATTATCTCAGTTTTGTGACCTCATATCTATCATTTATGTATCTATAAATACAAAGTTATTGTATGAGAAGATGACCAAAACATCATCTATCTTCAACGCCCAATGGAGGAGGGTTTTTACCAAGGGGAAGCTAATAATGTGCCTTTGTCACCGATTAATTTTCTTGGAAGAGCAGCATTTGTTTAAGAGAAAAGCATATCCATTATTTATGATGTTTTGACAGTGTTGACTATGTCGAAACTTTGGAAGTCTTGATCAGTCTTGTGATGCTAAATCATGTGACAAGTAAGCTAAATGACTAAAATAAAAGGATTGTAAATACTCGCAAATGATAAGAATGGTTACTGATAAAACCACAAGTAAACTAGTATGCTTTGTTTCTATTATTTTATAAAATTTTGAATAACCTATAAATAACATGACTTTTATTTTTCTTTTTTGCATAATAACTAATCTCTTGTAAATATAATGATGCATGTAAAACTGATAAGCTAGTATAATTACTAATACTTTTGATGTCACCTTAATTGATTATATGTTTTTCATATGCTGCTTACCGATGGTTTATTTTGAAAACTGCGTAAATGTTAACTAGCATATATTTGATAATAATAATGCTTGCCATGTCGAATCTTGCAAAACTTGAATTTTTGGCTTCGTAACAAATCTAGGCATATTTTACTCCTTTGATCTATGTTTCTAAATGTTTATTATCCGAGCTCCGCTTTCATAATACAGAGAATTAGCTTTTGGATAAATTTAGGCACATTAATACATGACCACTATCGGAGCAATATGTTGTGATACTCGCAAATCGCATCATCGTATCATGGCCTCGTGAATAAATATAAATCACCTAATGGTGTATGATTTTGAACAAGTGATATTAGCTATAAAGACACTTATCAATTATATTATGTTGAGATGATAGAAATATTTATAAAATATCATCAACCGTTCTAGTTGAAAATGCTCAACTATAATAATTAGAATGATCAATACTAGCAGGGTACCCGCGCGATGCGGCGGCGGGTACCCTGTGATTAACCGGAAAAAATAAAAAGTAAATGATCCCGATCAGGCTCGGTTCACTTATTTTTATAGGTTTCGGTCAGTTCTCTCTGGTTTGTTTTCGGACGGATTTTATTTGCTAGCCGAACTAGTGACCACTCATGTTCCCAGTTGAACCCATTGATCCGATCCGGTGTTTTATTAGTTTGTACAGTGTGTATAATAACATATACTTTTTTATTTTAGGGTGTTTTAAAATAATATTAATTTGTGTCTTCAATGGATTAAGGGTATTTCAATAATAATATTAAATATGTTGATCGGTCAATAAATTTGTATTTGTGCATTGATTAATTGTACATATTGCATAAATATTTGTATTTTTAAGTAATGAGGTATTTTAATAAGAGTATTAAAAAGTTGTACAATATGTTTCTTTGTTTGTATGTTGTTTGCATTAAAAAGTGTGTAATATATTTTGTTTTTTTTGTTGTATGCATCAAAGCTTGGACACTATGCATAAAAACTTGGATTACTTAATTTTTTGTATTAAATGACGAGAGAGTTACATTTTTATTTTATATGTAGTATATATGGCAGGGTAACCGCGCGTTGCTGCGGCGGGTACCCTGCAATCATGATTTCTGACAAACAATTTTTTCGATCATCATTTTTCGTTACAATAGCTTTACAGATAGCTAGATTTTTATGTTGGATAAATTTATGTATGAGACTATGAGCAACATATTTCATATAATAGCGCTGCTAGTACCAAAGTGGTTGTCGTGGTGAGAAATGATAAGCTGATGTGTGTCGTTTTGTATTATGCATACAAAAATCGCGTTTTGAAGTATGTTTGATTCTCCAAAACTTAGTTTTAGATACACGTGACATTCACATTTTTCGTTTCCATTTAATACACTTTTTTTATATTTTGCGTTTTTAAAATTTAATAATCAAAACGGGAAAATGTAACCATAAATGTTTTGTGAGTCATATTGTCATATAATGATTGTAATTATAAGTGTTCTTAAACATAAGATGTTTAATGTTAATTAATTGTTGTAACAGTAATCGGTAGAATCGAATGATCAATTTTCGCGTTCATTGTATGAAAAAGCTAAGACACTGGTTTGGCTTGCGGGTTTGACAAATGCTTAGAATAAAGGTTTTCTGGTATTATTAATTAATAGTTTTTTTGTTTATACCATGTATTATATTAATTGTACTTTTGAGTTATGGGTATTTTAATAATATCATTAATTATATTTGTGCATTGGTGCATTAAATAGTTGTATACATAGAATTAAAATTGTATTACTTAAAAACTATATAAGTTGCATTTAAGGATTGTACTATAAGCTTAATAAGTTGTATTACTTAAATTTTTTTTGTGCATTAATAAAGATAGAGGGTTTAAAATGTTTTATATGTAGTATAGATGTGTAGCACCGAGATGAGATTAATGTAGACTCAATATTTATTAAAGACCTAATGGACCAATCATAGCTACCCATTTTTTAATTAATTAAAAAAACACACTTTCCACTCCATTTTTATAATTAAAATATATTCTAAACGGTAAATCGTCAAACGATAAAAAATACACCATCGCGACGAGAATTAAATCAGCTTTCTATAGATGGCACTTTGATATAATTTCGACGAACTTTTTTTTCGATTTTATTTTTTAGTCACGTCTGAGAAAAAATCATATGTGATTTGTATCACAAATCACATGTGATTTTTTTCTTCTTTTTCAATAATAATAAAATTGGTATTTTGCTTTTTCTTCTCATTAAAGATCTTCGTGATTCTCTATCCTACAGAATCAGATTGTTAATTGATTCTTTACAAAAAAAAAACTTATTGTGTTTAATGGAGTTTTCTTTCCACCTCAATTCGCTTGTACTTCAACCACAAAAATCCATACTCTTCTGGTCTTTTTTTACAAATTAACTTTTTCCTATTTGTTATGCAAATCAGATCATACTTCTTTAATCTTTGGTATCTCTTTATCTCTCTTTATTCTTGTGTTACAATCTTTGGAATATAATACCATCGGACTAATCGTTCTAAATCCCTTTCTTTTTATTCTTTCACAATAGAGCGAATTAGATCATAAAACCTAGTCGGCCGTCAAGAGCCGCTGCATCTATTCCACCCCGTCAAATCTCTCCATATCGATTATCAAGACCTAATTGTAGGCCGTCATGAGCCGCTTCTATCATCTCCAAAAAAAAGCAAGTTTCTCACAATCATCACAAAGTTTATCTGTTGCATGTCACATTTGAAGACTTCAAAGACTCTCTTTATTTTTTTCCTATCCGCTGCTAGATCTTCAACAATAAAATAATTATAGCATTAATGTTTTATTTTTATCTCCAGTCCGAGCTTTCGTGATTTTACCGCTCGGACTGCGGGGGAGTATTAGATGATAAATGTTAGTCAAAGTAATTAATCTTAGTCAAAGTTGTTAGTCAAAGAAATTATTGTTAGTCAAAGTAATGGGCCCAAGCCCGGTTTATGGGTTTAGGGTCCGTTAGGGTTTGTTCTCTATTGTAAGCTATAAATAGTTGATCAATAAAAGTTATGCCTCACGGGGTTTATTCATCATCTAACATTAAATAGTTGTATACATAACATTAAAACTTGTATTACTTAAAAATTATATAAGCTGCATTTAAGGATTGTACTATAAGCTTAATAAGTTATATTACTTAAATTTTTTTGTGCATTAATAAAGAGAGAGGGTCTAAAATGTTTTATATATAGTATAGATAAAAGATAGTACTTATAGACATGATTGAGATAAATAATATGGTCTTTATCATATAACAAGACAAGTCACTAAATGTGATAATACAAAATAAAATAGTAAATAAAAATATACTAAAGGTAAGGGTGTCATTGAATAAATACATCATTATTAAATATGAGAATAATGATATTCTATATATTGAAAATAATTTATCATTTTCATAAATTAATTTATCATTTCCGTGAAGTATGAAAGTGATGTCATTATTATAAGTGTTGAAACATTATTTTGGAGTTTGCCAAGAATAATAGACATAAGAATACGATGTTTTAGTTGGATTGGATTATGTCATTAAGTTTGTCATTGACACATGCATTACTTATTATGTGAAAGGTGTGTTTCTTATTTGTTACTGTTATATGCTAATATGAATATTATATTGAGCTATGTTGAAACTATAAAAGTGTTTTATATTAAAAAAATGTGAAAGTAATAAAAGTGGTTATATAAATTTGATTTGAGAAACAAACTTATAAACGTGATGATGTATTAGTTTCACCATATTATTCAACTTTAACGTAAAGTCAAGTGCAATTGAAGCAGATGTGGTCATAAACTAGTTGTTTATGTGCCAAGATTTCGCGTAAAGTAAAGTGCGGTTGAAGCACAAAAGTGGTCATAAACAATAAGTTTATGTAACAAGATTATTCTATTATGTGGCATGACCGGTTAAACCATCCCGAGTCAATGATGATGCGAAATATATAGAAGAACAATATGTTTCTTCGAAGATAAATTTGATTGTTCTCGATAAAAGTTAATTGTTCATCTATCATCATCAAATTACAATGAGGACTTTGTCCTATAAAGTTTTGGAAATAATATAAAGAGGATGTGTGTAGGCCTATACATCCGCCATGTGGATCCTTTTAAGCTTTAAAATCGATGCATCGTCAAAATGATCATCAAAGACGCAACTTAAAGTTATCGTGATTAGTGGCTCGATGTGAGTAAGGTTTTCCAAACTATATTATTGAGAATGGTGATGAAACTTCCAAGTACTGGGCAATTATTGGAATAGGTGTTGAACTTAAAAGAAGCCCATGTTAATACACGAATTGCTATTGTTAAAAAGTTTATAGAACGTCTTCATTTGATTGCAAAGCCAATAATTGTGAGAACAAAACTTTTAATTTATGGGGCATGTTTTAACATATGAATTCGCATCTTGCCAACGATTTATAATCACACTCCCCATTAAAATGATTTTTGGTCACAAACCATATAGTTCCCATGTGAGACAAACCATATAGTAGTTGTGCAATATATAGTAAAATCCACCACAATGCACAAAATGAGATGTTGAGAGTGATAATTTATTCGGGGGAGAATGAGCAACGAGGTGTTTGAAAGAATTATAATATAAATGTTGATCCTCACATTAATGAATATGAACTTGAATTTAAAGGGACAATTTATATTTCAGATCTAGTAATTGCAAGATATGTTTAGTGACCTAAATATAGTGACTAGATCATATACGCTGCTAGGGCTCCAATTACAACGTATGTCCTAGCAGTAAGACCAATGATTTGTAGTAAGTCTATGGCACGTCTGCAACGTGATAAACTAATTGATTCTAAATAAAAGACCTCGAATTAAGATATAAAATGGAGCAAGAGAGTTAAGATGATCGAATCGAGGTAATAAAGACCCCATAATAGTCTCCTAAAGAGACACTAGACATGAAGGTAATTGAAAAACCCCGAGTACGTAAAAAACTATGAGATCTCGATAAATGTTATAATGCGATGTCTAGTAGAATATGGAATCGAAAAGTAATGAGTCGGTGTCGATAGTATTATATAAGATAACGGCCATAGCGATGATTATGTAAATAAATAAATAGCGCTATATTTATGATGAGGATCATGGAAGCATATATGCAAGAAGTGCAAATGGTTAAATGAGCGGCCAAAAGATGTAAAGACGCAAAGAAACAATGAAAGATTGAAATCTCTTATGACGAGACATGGTTATAAGGGCACATGGAAGCATATATGCAAGAAGTGAAAATGGTTAAATGAGCGGCCAAAAGATGTAAAGACGCAAAGAAACAATGAAAGATTGAAATCTCTTATGACGAGACATGGTTATAAGGGGACATGTTCTCATGTGGTGGATCAAATAATGCATTAATATTTTATAAGTCTGGCAATATAATAAGTAATCGATATGCGTCTAAAAGATAAATGAATAGAGCTCATGTGATGTTGGGATTTTACTACAGGATATAAAATGCATGAAACATGCTAGTGAACTTTAATGCTTAAAGCATATAAGTAAAGTTCTCGAGAACACTACTTTATTGTATTGACTTAAATATGTTTTGGGCATATGTGTTATAATCACATTGGTGTGTAGTATTGTCAAATACAGAATTATGTTTGCCGATGAAACTATATAAAGAGATCTTGATTTTATAATTGTGAAGGCGACTAAATGCTAGAAGTCAAATTTGAAACAAAAAGACATAGTTTGTCTTAGCTTATGAATTGAACATCTAAAGGATGATATATACGTACATCATGAAAACTCAAGCAAATGTGAACTATCATTATATGGAAAAAAGACGCTCGTATTTATGAAGTCACAGATGTTGGAAAGACCCCCTTGATTTACAAAGATGATGATCACAATATTGATTTAGATATGTCATATTGAAATGTGTATGGAACATTTATAATTGTCGCTAGAAGTCATGCATGATGTTGGTAATTAATAACTTGTGAAGTACAATGATATACTTAAATGATTTGTATGACGTATGTTAATGTGGATGTGCAAACAAAAAGTTGAGAATATTTATTCATATAATTCCATCAAGGCATAATCCTTAAACAGACATCCAAAGGGGAGTGTTATGTATATATGTTCCGGAATACTCTATCTTGTATTATAAATATACCTCCTTTGAGAGATGGATAAACAATTATTCATTCTTCTTATTTCTTGTGTTCTTCTTTATTGTTCCATACATCGTTTTATAACACGTGGATTTGAAGTATGTACATATGAACGTGTATGATTATTAGATATGCATTGGCCTCTATAAAACTAAATTTAAGTATTGAAACTTTATATATGCATTATGCATAATATGAACTAATATATTGTAACCTTGTTGGCAAGTTATAACTCATGTTTCATAGTATATTATTGAAAAGAGTAAAGGTACGCGAGATACACTTTTATATGTGTACTAACCTTATGAGATCTGGTTCGGTTAATTTTGAAAATGCAAGATAATCATAACCCAAGCTAAGTATGTACTTATGTACTTTCAAGTTGTAAACTTCGAGAACCTATAATTATGTTTATCCAGTCAATCAAAAGGTTTTGGAATCCGAAAATCAAGTTGTGAATGTGCATGCCTAAAGAAGTTTTATAACAAATCTGACAACTGATTGTTTGATATACTTTCAAGATCAAAGGGAGAAATGTACTCAAATGACGCAAGTAGTGTGATCATTAGAGGAGGAATAATAGTTTCAAGAAATATAATCATGAGAGGGAGAATAATACACGTTGCACTCTTTTTTCCTTAGCTACGGTTTTATCCCACTGGGTTTTTCTAGCAAGGTTTTTAATGAGGCAACATACTTTAACGTATATAAAGGAATTATGTACTCTTTTGCCTTACTAGGTTTTTGTCCCACTGGGTTTTACCTAGCAATGTTTTAACGAGGCATATTTTTTAAATGATATATGGCCAAGAGGGAGTGTTATAAATATTTATTTATTATGTGGCTATTCGCATTTCGTAACGTTTTAAACATTATGACTTAATAATGGTTGTAGTCAATATATTGATGATTAAAGGCTTATATATAGAGACTTGTATATATTGTAACAGTATCACTCTCAATGAAATGCATGTCTTGATTCTCTTTACCTTCTTCTTCTATACATCTTTTATATGTGTTGCTATTAGATCGTTGTTTCACAAGATTGTTTCTTTTTGTTAAACAATTCAATTAGCTAATCTGATGGCTTAGTTTATCAGGTGACAAGACTAAATCTGAATTGGTTCTCGTATTGTAATATTTTCTCACACTTGCCTCCTAAAACATAATTTCCTTCATTGTGTAAAAGATTTATATTGTGTAAAAGATTTATATTGATATATAACAAAATCATATTGAGGTTATAATATATTCTTTGAGTTCTCCGTAAGTCAACATGAGTATGTGAATAAGAAAAAAGTATAAAGTTAAAATCTTAAAAAGAAAATAATATATATTCATATGATAAGGAAATTGCAAAAACGTAATCTAAGTGAATGAATGCAATATTTTGAAAGTTATACCAATGTTATATTTGGGTTACGACACTTAGGAAGTCAAATGTAATGAAAACCCCAAATTTGTTAATATACTTTAGAGTAAATTGCAAAAATCGTCCCTAAGGTTTTGTCAAATTGCATGTTTCGTCCCAATTAGTTTAAAAGTGCATATATAGTCTCAAAATCAAACTATTTTGCAAAAAATCGTCCCTGGAGCATGTAATTTAGCAAAACCTTAGGGATGAAACATGCAATTTGGCAAAAGTCTTAGGGACGAAACATGCAATTTGGCAAAACCTTAGGGACTATCTATGCACTTTCAAACTATTTGAGACGAAACATGCAATTTGACAAAATCTTAGGGACGATTTTTGCAATTTAACTCTATACTTTAATATGACATCATTTGCGGTGATACATTAGGATTATATCAATATATAATACTAATAATTTTTTATTAAAACAAGAGAAATGATAACTGAGTAATTGGAGAGAAGCAACTTTTCCTTTTCTAAAATAATTTTTTATTAAAACAAGAGAAATGAACTTCGAGTTAAACTGAAAATTTATATTTCCTAACTTAATTACAAAATGCATATTTGATGTATTTCTTGTTTCTTTTGTAAGATGGTTGGGTACAGTGCTGTTGTGGTTTCATGCCGTAAGAAAAAAAGTGATGCCACGTCACTTTTTTTTCAATGACACCACTTTTTTATTTTTTATATAGCACCAAAAACAACTTCTCTCGTTGGCATCACAAAATATAGTGCCATAAATTATTATTTGTTTCATTACATAAATAAGAGATAACAAAAATTAAACTTTGTATTAAATAAAACAAAGTACATTGGATGAAAATACAAATTAAAATAAAGATACTTTAAAAAAATTACAATTTAGTGATTAAGGTTGCATAAATGTTCGACGAGGTCTTGTCGAAGATCGGTGTGCACTATTCTATCTCAAAGTTCTTTGGTTTTTCTAACACGTAACTCGCATCGTTCGATCCAAGTTCGTTGATTATTCGGCTGTGGATTAACAAACATATCTCTAGAATTAGTAACTTCGAGATCTTGATCTTGCAATATCAAGTTATGTAATATTATACAACAATACATAATTCTTTGTAGCGCGTTCATTTGGTAAGCATGTGCAGGTTGTTGTATAATTCACCAACGACCTTTTTGGACTCCGAAAGCTCGTTCAATATCTATCCTTGAACTTTCTTGAACTTAATTAAACTTCATTATTTTTTAATCCCTTGCAATGGAATACGTTTTGACAAGCGTAGCCCATGTTGGATAAATACCGTCGGCTAAATAGTAACTTTTGTTATATGTTTTTCTGTTTACTACAAATGGAGCTTTCGGAGCTTTATCGGCAAGAAGATCATCAAATAACTAGGAACCATATAACACAATTGGGTCGTTATTTGCCCTCGAAACACCAAAATATGCATGTCAAATCCATAATTTTTTTATCCGCAACGGCTTCTAACATAAAAGTTGGGTATTTATAATCGTGTCTTTTGAATTGACTATGTAAGGACTTTGGGCAGTTTCTCCAATCTCAATCCATACAATCAATACTCCCGAGCATTCTTGGTAGTCCATGTTTTTCTTCGTGCAATGCATGTATATTTTGGATATCCTCTAAATTGGGCTTTCTTAAAAACTCTTTTACGTATAAAATATATATGCATTTAGTAACGTTATCTAAACATTCTCGTTAAGAATGTTCAACAATTTACAAGTACACGTCAAATGCATCGAGTGTTGTGTCGTATGCCAATTGACGCATGGCGGATGTGCACTTCATAATAGGACCAATATTTGCACGACCGGTACCATCGCAACGTTGTTTAAAAAAATAAAAGTATTCGGGAAAAAGCCGAACATCATAATTTGTAATAGAATTGACTATTTTTTTAAAAGTTTAGAACTCATACGACACATTCGCCTAAAATTCTCTTCCGGGTATTTAGGATGAGCGTCTTCATCGCCAAAAATTGTTCATAAGCCTTCTTCATAGGACCCGGTCCCGATCCCGAACCCCGACTTCTTGATTACTCGAAGCTAAAAATTGTTCATAAGCCTAAAAACCCCGCATATATCGTTCCGAATCGTCTTGAAAATAAATATCGTAATGATCACAGGTGTTGGGATTCATAGTGGTTTTTTTGAAGGAAAAATAAGTATTGTTGAGGTAGAAATGATATTGGAAGTGTGTAAAAAAATTTGGAGTAATAAGGAGGTATTTATAGGATTTTTAAGAGGTAAAAATTTGAAAAAAGAAAAAGAAAATAACGATTACTTTTGAACCAAAATTTTCAATTTGACCGTTATCAAACGTCCATATTCAAAAAAAAAAGAAAAAAGAAAAATCCTACAGCATGGGCTGGAGCTATCGGCACGAGCAGGTATGGCGCGAGGCCTGGTGTGGTTGACGCGAGGGTTTTTTAAGCTGATGTCATGATGCCACCATACCCTCCCCTGTCAAAACTCTTTCTTCCCCTTCTTAAAAATAAACAATTTAAAATCAGCTAAATGTTTTTAAAGTTGTTAATCTTTTTGTGAAAAGAATATCCTTGCAAATTCCTATAAAATTAAAGATCACAAACTCACAAAATATTCCTCCAAGCAAACCACATTCGGGGTTACTGATTACACCAACGTGTAATCATAACAATAATAGCACCAAGTGTAGTTGGTGTTACAGAAAAATTACACTTTTACCGCATCAAGCTTTTACTATATAATACAAAATTTTGAAGTTCATCATGCTTATAACATGTTATATATTCAAATGAGTCTTAGTTTTTATTTTTCTTTTATAGTTTTCTTTAAAATACACGTTAATTTAAAATTTAAATACGATATATTAAGTATAGGAGTTACACTCTTGAGAAATGATGTGTGTTGTGAAAAACTAGAATTGACGGATGATGGAGTAGCGGGTTGTAGTGATTTCGAATTATCAACGGAAGACAGGTTGAATATATTGTTCATTATCATTGTTTTTGTTATTCATTTTTGTTGAAAGTTATTAAAAGTGTATGTGAAAATATATAAAATGAGCAAAAAAACTGATTGTGTTGATTATTTGTATGGTAAAAATAGGTAACGTTAGGATCAAATAAGAAGGATAAAAAGTAACTAGAACCGCATATTCGAGATGCACCCACTTAAATTTGATGCATCTCTATAATCCTAGATGCATTATAATGCATCATAATGTGTTTTCTAGCCTTTAATTAGATACATATACGTATATTAGATGCATTTTATGATTTCTTTTGTTTTTTGTTCATCTACATGTGCCAAAATCATGACAATCAATTTGCACTATCTAAACATCAAATTATCTTTTGAAACTCAAAATGGTGCATCTAAATGAATAGAAATGCATCTAATGCAAGTCGTTGCATCTCAAATGTGTGGTTTTAGTCACTTCTCACCACTTCTTATTTTAATTTACTTCTCACTGGATCTCTACTAAAAATAGGTATTTGTTAGAAAAATGTAAGACATGATTGTTTGAAAATATAACCGTTACATTAAGGAAAAAGAAATAAAAAACAAAATAACGGAAAATGCTCGTCATGTCTATAATGCAGTGTTGCAAAACAAGGTCTACAAGGCCGATTAATCGCCGATTAGATGCTACAAGGCCACCAACATTGTCGATTAATGTAACAGGGTCAAACAAATAGGTCAACCATGGTCAACGGCGATCAACGGTGGTCAAACTTGCCGGAAACCTTCTAATCTTGCCGGAAGTACCTAAAACTCACCGTAAATTTGTTTTGATAACTTATAAACTGTTTAAATCTATTACAAGTTGTTTTTTAGAAAAAAGCTTGCCAATAATATCTAAAACTCAACGGAAATACACAAAACTTGCCGGAAATACTCAAATTATGCCAAAAATGTCAATCCGATTAATCGCCGATTGATCCCGCCTTGACCGATTACAAGCGACAAGGTGGTCGATCGCCCGACTAACGATTCACGATTTTTGCAACCTTGCTATAATGTATGCACCTATAATGTGCACATAACGCGCTAAGTGATGCAGTTGGCGTTATAAGTACACAAAAAGCCTTAGAACGTGCGTATAACCTTATGCACCGAAGACCTAAGTATATTTTATTATATCTTTTAAACATGTGTAATGGTACGATTTTCAAGTAACCTCTTGTCAGAATATGTATTAACAATATGAAAAAAGTACCCTAACTTCGTGTTACATGCAAATGAAAAGAAAAACACATTAGAGAGTAACGTATCTTTAACCACTAGAAAAGCAAATAAAGAAAAGAGAAAGAAATATGTGTTTTGTTGCTTTTGTACTTTGCATCTTCCCAAACATAAATAACGGTTCTCATCATAAAGTATACTATTTGTGTGTGAATTGGTACAGTGTCTTTGGATGTATGAGTTAAGTTACATGTTTTTGTTGCATGCTAAGAGATTAATTTTAACTATCCATTTCATTTAATAAAAAAACAAGATTTAAAATTAAAAAGCATGGAGGGACTAAAATTGTAAATTTCTTAAAACTCATCATAACCACTCCCTCATTAATTGTAGAGATGAAAAATCTTGCTCAAATTGCAATTAATGGACGTTTTTTTGACATGTTGTGCGTTTTTGTACGTTTTCATATGTTTTCGCACGTTTTTGTATGTTTTTGTCTGTTTTCGCACGTTTTCTTCCGTTACCGCCCGTTTTCTTTCCTTTTCACAATTTATCTTTCGTATTTGCACGTTTTCGTCGTTTTAGTACGATTTAGTCTATTTTCGCACTTTCTGCCATTACCACACGTTTTCTTTCATTTTCGCACGTTTTATTCCGTTTTCACACCTTTTCGTTCGTTTTCGCATGTTTTCATACGATTTCGCACGTTTTGGTCTGTTTTTGTACGTTTTCGCATGTTTTTCACATGTTTTCTTTCGTTTTCGCACGTTTTTTCTTCTGTTTTCACATGTTTTCGTCCGTTCTCACACGTTTTCGTTCGTTTTCGTCCGTTTTCATACGTTTTCGTCCTTTTTCTTTCGTTTTGATACGTTTTCGTCCCTTTTCTTACGTTTTCGTCCGTTTTCATACATTTCCGTCCGTTTTCATATATTGCTGCCTGTTTTCTTACGTTTTTGTTTGATTTTGTACGTTTTCGTTTGTTTTTGTATGTTTTCGTCCGTTTTCACACGTTTTCATGCGTTTTCGTCCGTTTTTAGACGCTTTTGTCTGTTCGCATACGTTTTCGTCTGTTTTTATATGTTTTACTATTAGAGAATCATTATTAGTGTGTTTTACTGATTAATTTTTGATACATTTTGATATTGTGATGATTTTTGTGTTAATATGAGAGACTAGAGTTAGGTTCAGCCGAACACAAGAGATATTATGCCTACAAGATGCTTCTGTTAGATATGTGATGGTTGCGCTAGTTGTTTCATAAAATATCACATGTGATACTCCAAAGAAATTAAACAGGCATGGATACCAGTCTAACTTCTTTGAAATATCAAATGTGATATAACATAAGGAAAATGTTAATACAAATAATGTCTAAAACGTTATTTATATTTTTCGACCTCTTTATGTTTTGATAATGACAAAATGTAAAAAATGTTCTACGTTAAAAATAAACATATACAAGTTATTAGTCGTAAATTTCTATTTTGACGAAAATCACTTAAGTATGTACAAACAAATCATTAAACTTGTTTAGTGATCAACGATATAATTTCTTGTCTTAAAACTTACATTTGCACAAATGTGACAAAACCTTTTACAAAAAAATAAATTAGAAAAAACATTTTTGTAACTAAAGAAATTTTTTATTCAGATATATAATTTGAAATCTAGTTTTTCACCCTAAAAAGATTCCACCTAAACCAGAAAACTATTTCCCACTAAAAGACAAGAAAAGGAGAGTCCTACTAGGGGCGGCCCCCAAATAGGTAGGATAGTCCCCAATATATCTGGGATCGTCACATAGTTCAGGGACCGTCCACAGTGAAGACGCTCCTCTCTATTACCTATAAATAGTAGACTATTTAAGATGAAGACTGTCGTTGATGAAGTTTGCGTCTTGATCTTGGCCTTGTAATTTGGTGAATCTTGAACATTGTCTTCACCTTATGAGTCTTACATAACTTGCTTACTCCCATGTACGTTATAGCTCTTCGCTTCCGTAATTGCATGTTATTCGCGATCATAAGCTTCATAGCTTTGCTTTCTGTTGGGAATTACAGATTTGAAGATTACAAAACATATATGCCGAAATGAAGATAGAAGAAACAATAAGGACCAAATATGTAATAGATAGATAGCTTTGTTAGTAAGCTAGGGTTTATAACCTCCCTCTATTATATAAAGAGGGGAGGCGTCTAGGTTACAGAATTCATTGATAGCTAGTCTCTCCAATGAGAGTCTAGAAACACATAGAGTGTTTAGTAGTAGTAGTAGTAGTAGTAGTTAGTTTCTTTATGTTCAATAAAGAAAACCTTATTAGTAATGTTGATTGTGTTCTTATGTTCTTGTTCCGTTGTGCTTAATCAATCAATGTTATTCATACCCTAGTTGAGTCCAGATCTTGGATCCTAACACGTGGTATCAGAGCCTCGTGGCTCTTGATCTAAGGTTGATAAGGTTTTCCTGTATAATTTATTTTTCTGTTATTATTATTAAAAGGCGGCAGGGTTTCTCCCCGAACCCTAATTCGTGTATGGCAGCAGATCGGTTGATAATGATGAAGCAGCAGGTTGTTTGTTCGTGACAGCAGCATCAAGAAACAGCAGGTTCCTTGAATTGCGAACAAACTTGCCTACAGGAAAAAAGTGTCGATGATGGATTATGGTACAGTTCTATGGACAGTTTTGCAACTGGTAGGTGAACTGATTTAGTTGACAGAAAGTGGACAAAATCATGTGTTGTAAAGCATATGGGAGAAAGGAGATGCTGTTTTGTGACAGATTTTGCGACGATTTTGTGACACTTTTAAGGCGTCGTCTGGATACTTAAAAAAAGTATCTTTACGATTTATTGTTTGTTCTGCTTTTTAGTTTATCTAACTTTATGGGTATGTTGGTGTACGTGTGATAACAAGCAGCGGTGGTCTTAGTTACAAAGAAAATCACCAGGTTTAAGAAAAGTCGCAACAGGTGTTAAGGATGTGTGTGTAGGTGTGATTGGGTGGCTGCGTTGTGTGTATACTGGTTGGATCTGCTAGTATATGGTATGTACATGGGCCTACGTGATTATTGGCTGATTGGTATGATTTCACAGATTTTGAAGCATGTTATGATGATAATCGTGGTTTGGGAAAGGATATGTTTAATATAAATCCCTGATTGTTTGGGATTGTATATTTTCCAAAAAATTTACTTCTTGTCTGTTATGGGTGATTTTTATGGAATGTAACCAGATTTAATAGGTATTTATTCTTCCCATATTCTTGATGGGCTGAATCTGAAGTACTGGATGCATAATCATTTGTTCTGATCCACTCGGTAATTCCCTACTGGTCACTTGTTCTTGCAGGTTTATCTGTTCCTGCTGATTGTTGGTCATGGTTCCTGCTGGATGTAGTTCATGTTCTGTTGGTAGGCTTTGTGGTTAATAATGGTTACTGGTTACGGTTTCTACTGCTTGTTATTCGATTTTGTTTGTTATTGCTGCTGGTATTATAAGTCCTTAAGACGCCCTTGGATCTTAGACGATGTGATGCTTATGGCTTGGTTACTTCTTCTTGATTTGGTTTGGTGTTCATGAGTGGTTTATTACATAACATAATAATGTCGTGTAGTGGTCCGGGACCGCACACATTATTATTTCAACTAGCTATGGAGGAGTAGTGATCAGGGATCAGCGATGAATCATAGCTAAGATACGAATTTACGTTTGTGTCTGGTAATAAATACTCGTATTGATCTGGGATCAAACAGTCTTATTATTGTTGTGATTCGATGAGACTTCGATGGACGGTTATGGGGAGGTAGGTCAGGGACCAACGATGAACCATAACTAGGTGTGATAAACATGTCTTGTACGCACTGAATCAGTTTACTATTTCAAGCCAATTAAAGTCCGAGATTCATGAGATGGTTAGTATACTTTTAAGGGGAAGCTTATTTGTTCAAAAATACTTAACCATCTACATGCATCACTTGAGGGGAAGCGTTTACAAGTTGCACAAGACCCCTATTCGATGATTACAAAAAGGGGAAGAAGATTTATGGTGTGCAGCTTATTATTGTGATGACATGTTTTAGCATTGTTTCTTCATGCAGGTTGTTTTGTAATATCAAATAGGGGAAGATTGTTGGGAATTACAGATTTGAAGATTACAAAACATATATGCCGAAATGAAGATAGAAGAAACAATAAGGACCAAATATGTAATATTTAGTTAGCTTAGTTAGTAAGCTAGGGTTTGGCTTGTAAACCCTAGTTCCTCTATTATATAAAGAGGGTTAGTGCCTAGGTTAGAGGTATCCATTCATAGCTAGTCTCTCCAATGAGAGTCTAGAAACACATAGAGTGTTTAGTAGTAGTAGTAGTAGTAGTTAGTTTCTTTATGTTCAATAAAGAAAACCTTATTAGTAATGTTGATTGTGTTCTTATGTTCTTGTTCCGCTGTGCTTAATCAATCAATGTTATTCATACCCTAGTTGAGTCCAGATCTTGGATCCTAACACTTTCTTTCTCTCACTTTTGTCAAATCAAAAAGGCGGGATCTTGCTTTTTCATTGGAAGGTTGATATCTTTGTAGAAGAAAGAATAGATACCATTGTATGTGCTCCCCCTAGATCGTTGCTCCCTCTTGTTCCAAGGCGGGAATCCATGAGTCAAGAGCATCACCTTCAAGGTGTTCTTGGCTATATTTTGTTAGGATTGAAAAAGTGTCGATTATGATACTTTAAGTGGTTTATTTAATTTAGAAATATTAGACTTTATTTTATGAGTAATGGATAATCTTATAATAAGGTTAAGTAAGCTTAAAGTAAAAAATAGCTTTACTTACCAAAGAATAGGGACTAATTAACAATTAGAGGGAAATAAATGAGAGTCATTAACACTCTATAAATACCCCTTCTCATCTCATGGGAAGGTTAAGGCTTGTAATCTCACTTTCTCTCTCATTTCTTTTTTTTTAAATTGAAAATTGTAAAAACTTGCCTTCTTCTCTTACTCTCTCGGCTTAACTGAATACAATATCATGTGATTTAATATTCATTCGACCTAACAAGTGGTATCATACGTCATTAGATTTTAAGAGTTATCTACTTTGTGATTTTTGGTGTTTTTATCAAGATGACGTGATCGATTTCGTGATTATTGTGCATTTTCAACATCATCTTTCGACTTCTATTCATTCTCGATACACTACATAATGAAGACGTGAGAAGATATTGGTATTAGATAGATTTTGATAGTCATTTTGAGTATATTGTCTTGTTTTTCATCGAGTTGTAATAGTAAACACATTTTTGGTTTTATCAAAATTTACGTGATAGGTTTTTTTATCATTTTTATGGGTATTTTCATGTATTTGAGTGTCTATCGAGTTGTAATAGCTAAGTTCTCGATATTCGGTTTCATCGAATTTGGTAGATACTATAGGTTTACTATTTTTGACACATTAGATCTACATTTTTCGGTTTTATAGAAATTGTGTAGTAGGAGTCTATCATTTTTTATAAGGATCTACAAAGGTTTTAGAGTTGAAAGTGATTACATTATCAGTTTTATAGATCTTGTATATCATTTTCGATTCAAAAGTAACAAAACTCACTTTTTTGGTTTTATCGAATTTGTGAAACTCTTTTTCTACAAATATACTAAAACGAATCTAATCCATCGAAATTGATATCTTTACGGTTTTATCATATTGATCATCCAAATTTCGTTGAAAATTTCCTAAGAAAAAGTAGTTATCGAATTTTGGTAGTAATAGACTTATCGAAATTGAGAACCAGTACTGTTCGTGATCCATTCTGTCCGAGAAGTTCATGTTAACTGTTGTCCGATATCAGGTGTCATCGAATTCAATCTTCGTGTCGAAATTGCTCATTTTTTGACATAATATCACTCTTCTAATCAAGATCTGTTCTATTTTCATAAGCTCCACACCAAAATTGGATTTTTGACAGTTTAACCATTTTTTATCGAAATTGTACAAATTTCGATACCAAGGGAATTTCGATATGAAACGCTGAATTTAAATTCTGAGGAGATAGTGTGGAATTTCAATATTTAGAAGATTGGTATTTTCACTTGTGGACAACGTGTGACCATTTTCGACATGGTCTACTCATTTTTGATACAGTTGGAATTTCAATACTTTGGCATTAATTACGATTGATCAAGACAAGGCATAATCCCAAACACCATTGTTCTTAACCATAGTTAATTCATTTTAAATTCACAAGTAGAACTCTTTTTCGTCTACAAAGATCTGTTTATTGAATCACAAAACATGTCGACTTCAAGTGCACATCAACAATCACTTGCTGATATCGATTTCGAGACTCGTCCTCCAATGCTTGAAAGAGGAAGTTACATACCATGGGTAAAAATGTTCAGAAAGAGACTAAAAATGTATAAAGAAATCTTCTAACTTCTTCAAATGGGAATGTTACAAATTTTCAGTGCTACTATTGCAATGAGAAAGGTCACTATGCTCGTAATTGTCCAAAGTCAAGAGTTCGGGATTCTAAGTACTTCATGGAACAAATGTTGAGAAGGGTGAAACTTCGATTGCTAATGGTGCTAAGGATGACAAAAAGAAAAAGGAACCGATCACCAAGGATACCACCAAGGTGTCTAATTCGTTTAGTGCTCTTGTTACAGCGGATGATGATGATACGGATTGGGGTGACAAGGATCATTGGAAGGAGTCGAATTCCCGAGTTAATGAGAGTGATTCTGAGGAAGTGGAGGAAATTGTTATGGAAGATATTCATGGTAATGTTGTTGCTGGTTCTACGAGGGCAAGCACTCCCGGAGTGAATGTTTCCAATGATTAATATCGCTTCATGGAATATTAGGGGTCTGAACTTCTCCCCTAAGCAAAGCGAGGTTCGGCAAATGATTTATGATAATAAATTGTCTATTTGTGCTATTTTAGAGTCTCACGTTCAGAATTCTAATCTGGTCAAGCTTTGTTCTTGTGTGTTTAATCATTGGGATTGGACGTCCAATGGTAGTTTATGTTCCAAAGGTACCCGTATCATCCTTGGCTGGAATAAGCATGATGTGGATGTAGTGGTTATTTCTCAAAGTGATCAGGTCATTCATACGCGTATTTGGCTGAAATTGGAGAAGAAGGAGCTTTTTTGTTCTTTCTGAACATATGGACACCAAACACGTTGCTTAGGAAGGATGAAATAAAAAGTGCTCCTGTTTGGATCAAGCTACACCATGTTCCGATAGTTGCTTATTCTGAAGTGGGGTTGAGCTTGATTACGACCCAGATTGGTCGTCCGATTATGTTGGATACATACACAAGCAGTATGTGTCTCAAGTCTTGGGGTCGTAAGGAGTATGCTAGGGCGTTAGTCGAGGTGTTGGCTGAGGAAGAGTTATTGGAATCTTTGGTGGTGGCAATACCTAAGAATGATGGAAAAGGTCATACTTTGGCAACGATTTCTATTGAATACGAGTGGAAACCTCCTCGGTGTGGTGTTTGCAAAGTTTTTGACCATGTGGAAGATAAATGTCCTAAAGTTGTTAAATCTGTTGTGGTTGAGGAGAGTACAAAAAATGATGATGATGGGTTCACGGAGGTTAAAAAGAAGAAACACAAGCCTAAACAGCCTAAACAAGTTGAAGGAGTTAGGCTTTCAAAGCCTAAACCTAATTTCTACTATCGTCGTGTTGAGAAGGGTGAAAATTCGATTGCTAATGCTGCTATGGATGACAAAAAGAAAAAGGAACCGATCACCAAGGATACCACCAAGGTGTCTAACTCGTTTAGTGCTCTTGTTACAGCGGATGATGATGATACGGATTGGGGTGACAAGGAGCATTGGAAGGAGTTGAATTCCCGAGTTAATGAGAGTGATTCTGAGGAAGTGGAGGAAATTGTTATGGAAGATAGGCATGGTAATGTTGTTGCTGGTTATACGGGGGCAAGCACTCCCGGAGTGAATGTTTCCAATGATTAATATCGCTTCTTGGAATATTAGGGGTCTGAACTTCTCCCCTAAGCAAAGCGAGGTTCGGCAAATGATTTATGATAATAAACTGTCTATTTGTGCTATTTTAGAGTCTCACGTTCAGAATTCTAATCTGGTCAAGCTTTGTTCCTGCGTGTTTAATCATTGGGATTGGACGTCCAATGGTAGTTTATGTTCCAAAGGTACCCGTATCATCCTTGGCTGGAATAAGCATGATGTGGATGTAGTGGTTATTTCTCAAAGTGATCAAGTCATTCATACGCGTATTTGGCTGAAATTGGAGAAGAAAGAGCTTTTTTGTTCTTTTGTATACGGGCATAATAGATATATTCAGAGGCGAGAGCTTTGGGATAATTTGGGTACTCATAACTACTATATTCGAAGTCGTCCTTGGTGTTTGTTAGGGGATTTTAACGCTGCTCTATTTGGTAATGATAGTACAGCGAGCTCTTCTAATATGGATATTGCTATGAGGGAATTCAAGGAATGTGTTGATGCTATAGATATTATGGATATTCCTTGTTCAGGGCTGCATTTCACATGGACTCAAAAGCCAAGAGGTTTTGATGGGCTGTTAAAGAAGATTGACCGAGTTTTGGGCAACATGTCTTTTTTTGATTGTTTTGTTGGAGCTCATGCAATCTTTCAGCCGTATCGTACTTCTGACCATGCTCCAGCTGTTCTTGTTATTCCTACTGACATTAAGAAGCCCCCAAAACCTTTCAAGTTCTTTAATATTCTCACGCAGCACGGGAAGTTTAAAGAAGTGGTGAGTGAGGGCTGGTTGTTGGAAGTTTCGGGTTTTCATATGTTCAAGCTTACTAAAAAGCTTAAGAACTTAAAAAAGCCTTTTCGGAAATTGTTACATGATCATGGTAATATTCATGAAAATGTTACCAAGTTACGTGCTGAATTGGACAAAGTGCAAGCTGATTTGGATTTGGATCCTTTTAATGTGGAGCTTCGTGAGGAAGAGGTGGGATATGTTCAAGCTTACAACCAAGCCATAATTATTCAAGAGCGTTTTTTAAAACAGAAGGCGAAAATTTTATGGCTTAAGGAGGGTGATTCCAACTCGGCGTATTTTCATAAAGCGGTTAAAGGTAGGATGAGTAGAAGTCGTATTGATGTGGTGGCTGATTCGGAGGGTATTTTATATGAAAATGATCAGGTAGCGGATGCTTTTGTTTCTCATTATAATGTTTTTCTTGGCCAAGAGGGAATGCCTTCGTGTTTTAATTATCAAGGGCTGTTTCATAAGTCTCTTGAGAGTGATGTGGCTGAGGATATGATCAGGGAGGTTTGTGCTAAAGAGATTAAGGAGGCTATGTTTTCTATGGGGAATGATAAGTCTCCTGGTCCGGATGGATTTACGGCGGCGTTCTTTAAGGAGTCTTGGGATATTGTCGGTAATGATGTGATTAAGGCCATTCAGGAGTTCTTCGTTAATGGTAAGCTGCTTAAGGAGCTTAACCATACAATTATTGCTCTTATCCCGAAGGTTAAATCGCCTACTAAAGTTAATGACTATCGCCCTATTTCTTGTTGCAATGTTTTATTCAAATGCATTAGTAAAATTATTGCTAATCGCATTAAGAGGAGTTTGAAGTATCTAATTAGCTCTAATCAATCAGCTTTTGTTCCGGGGAGGAGTATCTCGGATAATATTTTACTTACCCATGAACTTATGCATAATTATCATTTAGATCGTGGAGTTCCTAGATGTGCTTTTAAAGTTGATATTCAAAAGGCTTATGACACGGTTGATTGGGAGTTTCTTAAGGCTGCTCTTGAAGGTTTTGGTTTTCATAATACGATGATTAGGTGGATCATGGAATGTGTGACTACTACTTCCTTCTCTATTAGCATTAATGGTTCTTTATACGGTCATTTTAAAGGAAAGAGAGGTCTCCGCCAAGGGGATCCCATCTCTCCTTATCTTTTCACGATTGTTATGGAGGTGTTGACGCTTATGTTGAAGCGCCGGGTTCGGGAAGTAGAAGGTTTTACTTACCATCGGTATTGTTCGAATATGGAGTTGATCAATTTATGTTTTGCGGATGATCTATTTCTGTTTGCTCATGGAGATACTAGTTCAGCAAAAATTATAATGGATTCTTTGGATGAATTCAAGTTTGCTTCTGGTTTGGTGCCGAGTATTCCTAAAAGCAAAGCTTATTTTTGTAATGTCTTGAATCATGTTAAGCTTGCTATCCTTCAGGTTATGCCTTTTGAGGAGGGGCGTCTTCCGGTGAAATATCTTGGAGTTCCTTTGGTCCCGTCTAGACTCGTCTTCAAGGATTGCAAGGAGTTGATTGATAAGGTTATCTCTCGTACCAATGATTGGAAGAACAAGTCTCTTTCGATTGCGGGCAGATTACAATTAATTCAATCGGTTATTTCTTCTATGCATGTGTTTTGGGCCTCGGTTTTTATTCTTCCTTCGCGTGTTCTTCTTGATATTGAGCAAATTATGAGAGGTTTTCTTTGGTGTCAAGGTAGCATTCGTAAAGGAAAAGCTAAGGTGGCTTGGGAGGTTGTTTGTTTGCCTAAAGGTGAGGGAGGTCTCGGTATTAGGCGTTTAGATCTGTTTAACAAAGCCCTAATGGCTGCTCATGTTTTAAATATGAAGGAGTCGTTATAGGTTGCGTGGATTCATTTACACAAAATTAAAAATCGTAATTTCTGGGATTTACCTTGTCATGGAAAAATGTCTTGGGCTTGGCGGAAGATTTTGCATCTTCGTCCTCTTATTCGCCAATTTGTGTGGCACTCGATTGGTGATGGTACTCGCACTTCTGTTGGTATTGATTCATTGTGCCAATATAAGCCCGTTCTGCTGATTTTGTTTACTTCTAGAGATATGTTAGTGCGGCATGTCAAGGAATTCTAAAGTTGCTGATGTTATGAGGCTAAATCGTTGGAATGGACTTTTGAGCTGCAAGTCTAAGTATTCCTTCCCTTTTGGTCTATTTGCATAAGCTAGATTAGTTATGGGTTCGATTGATAAGATCGAATGGAAGTCTAGGTCTGGTTGTATTAAGCCTTTTGCGGTTAACACGGTTTGGCATTCTATAAGGCCTAGGGATGAAAAGGTGGTGTGGGCTGATCCAATTGCATTCCGCGTCACGCTTTTGTTCTTTGTCTGGTTATATAAGAATAAAGTGTTAAAGACGGATAAGTAGAGTTTATCAAGTTGGGTGTTTATTGGTGCTCTTGCGAGGTTGTCGTTTGTTATGTGAGTCCAAACTGTTCGCGTAAGATGGAGCATCTCTTTTTTGAGTGTTCTTTTGCTATGCAGGTTTGGAGTCACATGAGGAAGTTGGTGGACTTACCTTTGAGTTCATCATCTTTTGATCTTATTCTTGATTCGTTGATTCCTTTGGCTAAAAGGAGAACTTCGAAGGCGTTGGTTACTAAGCTTGTGATTGCTGCTTCCGTTTACTTTATTTGGCGTGAAAGGAATGATCGTTTGTTTAATAACAATAAGAGAACGGTTGCCCAAGTTATTGAGTGTATTTCTTCGGTTGTTCGGCTTAAGCTCATGTCATGTCGTTTCAAGAAGTCCAAGATCAGTTTGGAGCTTTTGGAGCGTTGAAAGCTTCCGGAGTTGTTACTTAAGTAATGTTTTTGTTTGTTATAGTTTGTTTATGCATCATTAGGTGGTTTTTTCCTATTGGTGTAATAGCTTATGTATTCTAGGATGTAGGCGGATGGCATGTCATCTCGTCTTTAGTAGTTCAAGCTAGGCTTGAGGTTAATGTGGTATTTCAGCCACATTCCATTGTGCTTAACGATTTTTTGGGCTAATATATTTTACCGGGGTAGTTTCCCCTTTACCCAAAATAAAATAAAATGGAACAAATGTTGCTAACAAAGAAGGATGAAGCAGGAGTTATTCTATCCAACAACCAAAATGATTTTCTCCTTGCTGATGCTGTTCAAATGGAAGAACTTGAGGAATTGAGTGCAAACATATGCATGATGGCCAGAATTCAACCAACAAACATTGAATATGATGAAGGGCCAAGATATGATTCTGCATTCATTAGTGAGGTACAAACACCATCCACAAGCTATATGAATCCGTTATTTTTAGGCAGTGATCATGAACAAACATATCCTGAGCAACCTAAAATTATTAACTATACAATTGGTGATGATCAAATTAATAGTGATATTATATTTAATAGTCCAAATGTGGATGTTAATAGTGGTAGTGTTGAACACGATAAAAATGCTCATGCTTCATATAAATTGGAACAATTAGCTAGAAATGCTTACAAGGAAGTTGAGAAACAACAAATAATTGCTAACAAGGTTAAACAACAAAATGTTGCTTTAACCAAACAGCTTCAGCAATATAAGGAAAAGGTTCGGGTGGAAGTAACAAAGGAAAACAAAACCAATTTTCATAAAGAATTCAGCGAGGCTGATCGTAAAGTAAAATGGCTTAAAACTAAACTCCAAAATCAGTTTATTCAAGATAAAGATAAAATTAGTGTTTTGGAAAAAGAACGAAAAGCTTTACAACTGACTGTTTTAGAACTACGAAAATAGATTTTGGAACTACAAAATGCACAAACTGTTTTGAAATGTCAGATGAAAGCAAATGACGATAAGTATCTTGATGATGTTTTCAAGTTGGAGACTAAGCCGAAAACGAATGAAAATGTGGTCATAAAAATGAGTCAATCTGTACAAGCAATGTTAATGCTTGGATCAAAACCTTTGTCATTTTATGATCCAAAATTAAAACATGGTTTAGGGTACAAAAATCCTTATACGCTCAAGAAAGCAATTTCTCATAATCCAAAGTTGTATGATGCTTCAACTTTTCAAAGTTCCAAAGTACATATGAATGTTTGTGATACTGGGGATATACTTGAGGATGCAACTAAGTGTCAAATTAAAATTGAAAACAAATTGAAAGATCCAATTGCTATTGAGAAAAAACAAATTTTTCATTCAATTGATTATAAGAAATTAAATGCTCTTTACGAGAATTTTGTTCCACAAGTTGAACTATTTGCTGAACAAAAATATTTCTCATCTGCTTTTATAATTTCGGAAACTACTTTAAATGCAAGTACATCGACTTCTCCACCTGCAACAATGCCAAATTCAAGTGAACTGATGAAATATTTTCATAAAATGGAAAATGAATTTCAAAAGTTGTTTACGATTTTGGAAACTAACTCTACTCCAAAGAGTATTTTCTTTACAAGTAGAGAGGATATTCTTTTACATGACTTTTGTTGCAATAAGGTGAAACTGTTTTTTAATGACTTGCATTCATTTTTCAAAATTCTACTAAAACAGTTTCTAGAAGAAGTAAAAGCAATGATGGATGTTTTTGAATCAATGAAAAGTGATCTTGATGCAACATGGAAACAAAATAAGATTTTGAATGATCAACTCTTGGAAGCAACACTCAAGCATGATATCAAATGATGTGTGTTGATGTGTAATGATTGTGTGAACAATATTCGCTAAATGAAAAATTAAGAAAGTTTAGAGGGAATCCATTGATGTCCAAGAGAATTCGCTCAAACGAATAACAATTCTTGAAAATGATTTTCAGAGATGTTAAAAACAATGCATTGATTTTGAATTACAATTGGAACATCAAAAAGAAAAAACCAATTGTGAATCGTCTTTGAAAAATCTTTGTGAACCCTCTTGGATATAAAAAATGGAGAAACTTGAGAATGAAAACGTGCCTTTGGCATTTCAAGTGCAATCTTTGGTTAAAGAACGTGAAAATATCAAATTAGAATACCCAAAGCTTTTTGATTCAATCAAAAAGACATGAGCTCAGTCTCAAAAAGAGATTAATGAACTGATTGATAATGTTAATCAAAAGACATATGCATATAGGGATGTACGGGCAAAGAATCAAGATCTTTTGATTACAATCACTGAGGTAAAAGCTAAGTTAAAAAATGCAGAAAAAGGTAAGTCGGTAAATACTAAGTTTGACAACCCTTTAGTTTCCGATAAACTTCTTTGTGTTACGCTAATTAATAAACAAGGTATTCAAAAGAAAAAGTTTGTTCTGAAAAATGAAGAGAAACATGTTTTGCCAAAAACAGTCACTTTACAGATTTCACTACCAAAAAGAATAACAATATCATAGCACCGGGGATGTACAAGTTCAAAACTACAAAAAATAAAGAAGTGTGTACACAAAAAGCAAAAAGTGTTTTATTTTCCACATGATTGAAAGAAGTTACTAGTGTTAGACTACCATCGAGTAGAGGCTCATCGTCCAAAGATAATGTCTTGCAAAAAGAATCATTAGAAAGTAGAAGTTTATGTTAGGATAAATAAACAAACAATTGTTACGTCTATAAAAAATGTTATTCGAAACAAAAAGATTGTAACAAATGTAGATGTCAAAAATGCTCCTAAAGTGAAGGATGTATTGTGTGTTTCTTGTGATAAGAATGTGCTTACCACGTGTCATGATAAATGTATTGCAAAATATAAGTTGAATAGAGCCTTATTTACCACTCCTAGAACTGCAAAATCTAAGTCTTAAAATATTACTCATGTAGTATCAAAATCTAGGTTTGCTGTAGTTTCTCCCTTAAGTGCTGAATATAAGGTTTCTAGTTATAACAACCCGCAATTTTCATCAATGTAAATATTCATTTATTAAATTAGATGCAATGTACTATCCATCTATTAAAGTATATACCACATTTTTACAGGGAATTTTTTTGCTTTATTCCATTATGTAACATAATTTACATAACTAAAGTAAACGAGTTCACGCAACCTACTAATGTCATCTATATCTATGTTTATATCATGTAAACATCCTAATATGTCAAGTCTATGCCCTAATATCATTTTTACCAAATAAGCTATCCGTTTATCATACCATTTACAATGTTATTCCAAAACAAGCATTATACGTTCACGTTTATTCCAAAAACCCTAATTACATGTCAAAACAAGTGTACAAATGTTCAAAGCATGTGTACAAGTTACAATGCCAAACTTTTGAATATATTTTCCCTCCTAAACCCTTGTACAACCTTTTAAAGCTCAATATACAAGTCAGTTGCGCATGAAATACAAACTAGGTCATTTTACCTCCTAAATCATGTTTATATCTTACCACCACTTTAACACAAGGTACAAACACCCAATGCACAACTGCTAAACCCTAAATCTAATCCCTAAATCATTCTAAACCCTAATTCATCTAACCTTAAACCAAAATCATAGAACCATAGCAAACCCATTACACCTTAAACTAGTTTATGGTTTTCAGAATCTGATCCTTTATCAAAACATAAGATCTGGGCAAAATCAGTAGGTTCTGGGTATTAAGTAAAATACTAGATTGTATCCCTATGTCTTGTGATAATTTTGCCGATTGAATCACCCAAATTCGACGTCGGATGAATTAGTTATAGCCGAAATGGCAAAGGTGCGTAAATTCTGCACACCTGTAATAAATGGCTGTTACATCTAGATTTTTGTATAGTAACCCCTGAATATGTAAAACTAAAAGTTGTAGAGGACTCAAATATCTAATTATGCTGACTAGTTTGAGGTTGATTGGAATTACGGTTTGTAAATGGCACCCAAATTACCAGGACTGATGTTGGCTGTCCAAAAACAGCTAGGGGTGTGCACGGTTCGGTTTGGGTCGGTTTTTGGCTAAAAACGAAACCGAACCAAAATATTCGGTTTTTATAAAACCAAAACCAAAACCGCTTGGTTTTTGGCGGTTCGGTTTTTCCGGTTTCTCGGTTTTTGCGGTTCGGTTTTTTCGATTTTAAATTGTTTAAATTTGGTTTTTGCTAATTTATATTAATAAACTTGTTTTACGTAGAAAATTGGTTATTTTTTATTTTTTTTATCAATATGAGCCTAATAATGTTTACATAAATTTTTACAATTATACACATATAAATGAGTGACGCACACATGCATGTGAAAATACACATAGTATGATCATTGTCATTGTAACGACATATTGTCAAGTAAACACACGTACACGACAAATATATATATATATATATAAACATTAAGATAATATATATTATAACAATTTCATCCATAAAATAAATATAAATTTAAAATTTTTAGTTATCATTTATTATTTATATTATATTAATTACATATTATTATAAAACTCGTTTGGTTCGGTTCGGTTCGGTTTTTACGGTTTGGTTTTTGAACAAAAACAGAAACCGAACCGAAATTTTTCGGTTTTTGAAAAGTTAAAAACCGAACCATCGATTTCTAGTTTCAGTCGGTTTTTTTGATTCGGTTTTTTCGTTTTCGGTTCGGTTTCAGTTTTTTCGGTTTCTTCTGCTCACCTTTAAAAACAGCCATGTATAAACTAAATAAACACCTCAAGCTCCTCCATGACTCACCACCACCTTCATCACCATGACCTCACCACCACATCACCATCAATCCAGCACCTTACAAACACCTCCATCACCTCCTTTTAAGCTACTTGTCGCCATCTTTGATTTTCGAATAATCACCACCTCCCTACACCTCACCCTAGCTTTCTATTAGTCACCATGATAGCCCTTGGCCACCACACCAAGTAATCTTAGTGCCTACTCCAAGAAAACTTGGCCCCTAAGTCATTTGAGCCCTATATAAGCCGAACAGACACATACACTTTCATTTCATCCTCACAACTCTTTTCCACCTTAAATCTAAGTTCAAACCAAGTTCAAGCAGAAGTAAGGAAGCCAAGGAAGAAGTAGAAGGTCCCTAAGATCAGAATAGAAGCCAAGAATCAAGAGAAAGAAGCCACTGAAGGCGTTTCTAGGCGTACGAACCTGAAAACCCCATTTGACCCATTTTAGCTCAAGTACGCTTATAATCTTGTTCAATAAGCTCATAATCTGCTTTAGAATGTTCATAATACTCTTAAGATCATACATAAACTATTGT